>SZWC01002431.1:133823-149864 GCA_023375785.1 Penium margaritaceum
CATCTTCGCGTCATCTTCATCTTCATCTTCCTCTGTTGACTCTAGCACTAGCACAACTCTGGCACACGTCTGGCACAACTCTGGCACAACTATGGCACACATCTGGCACAACTCTGGCACAACTCTCGCACAACTCTGGCACAACTGTGGCACAACTCTCGCACAACTCTGGCAAAACTTTGGCACAACTCTGGCACACCTCTGGTACAACTCTGGAACAACTCTGGAGCAACTCTGGCACAACTGTGGGATAACTCTGGCACAACTCTGGCACAGCTCTAGAACAACTGAAGAACAAATATGGCACAACTATGGCACAACTCTGGCACTACTCTGGCACAACTCTGACACAACCCTGGCATAACTCTGGCACGACTCTGGCGTTACTCTGGCACAACTCTGGCACAACTCTGGCACAACTCTGGCACAACGCGAGCACAACCCTGGCACAACTTTTGCACAACTCTCGCACAACTCTGCGACAGCTCTGGCACAACTCTGGTACACCTATGGCACAACTCTGCCACAACTTTGGCACAAATCTAGCACAGCTATGGCACAACTCTGCCACAACTCTGGCACAACTCTGGCACACCTCTGGCAGAACTCTGGCACAACTCTAGCACAACTCTGGCACAACTCTGGCATAACTCTAGCACAACTCTGGAACAACTCTGGTTCAACTTTGGTACAAATCTGGCACAACTCTGGCACAACATTGTCACAACCATGGCACAATGTTGCCACAACTGTGGTTCAATTCCGGCACATCTCTGGCACAACACTGGCACAACTCTGGCACAAATCTGGCACAACTCTGGCACAACTGTGGCACAACTATGGCAAAACTCTCACACAACACTGGAACAATTCTGGCAGAACTATGGCACAACTCTCACACAACTCTGGCACAATTGTGGCATAGCTCTGGCACAACTCTGGCACAACTCTAGCAAAACTCTGGCACAACACCGGCACATCTCTGGCACAACTCAGGCACAACTCTGACACAACTTACGCACAACTCTGCACAACTCTGGCACAACTCTTCCACAACTCTGGAACAACACTCACACAACTCTGGCACAGCCCTGGCACAACCCTGGCACAACTCTGGAACTACTCTGGAACAAATCTGGCACAAGTCTGGCAGAACTCTGGCACAACTCTGGCACAACTCTAGCACAACTCTGGCACAACTCTGGCACAACTCTGGCACAACTCTGGAACAACTCTGCTTCAACTCTGGTACAACTCTGGCACAAATCTGGCACAACACTATCAAAACCATGGCACAATGTTGCGACAACTGTGGTTCACTTCCGGCACATCTCTGGCACAACACTGGCACAAATCTGGCACAAATCTGGCACAACTCTGGCACAACTGTGGCACAACTATGGCACAACTCTCACACAACACTGGCACAATTCTGGCAGAACTATGGAACAACTCTCGCACAACACTGGCACAATTCTGGCAGAACTCTGGAACAACTCTCGCACAACACTGGCACAATTCTGGCAGAACTCTGGAACAACTCTCGCACAACTCTGGCACAGCCCTGGCACAATCCTGGCACAACTCTGAAACTACTCTGGAACAAATCTGGCACAAGTCTGGCCCAACTCTGGCACAACTCTGGCGCAACTCTGGGACAACTCTTGCACAACTCTGGCACAACTCTGGCAGAACTCTAGCACGGCTCGGGCACAACTCTGGCACAATTCTAGCACAGCTCTGGTACAACTCTGGCACAACTCTGGCAGAACTCTGGCACGACTCTGGCGCAACTCTGGCACAACTCTTGCACAACTTTGGCACAACTCGGGCAGAACCCTAGCACGGCTCAGGCACAACTCTGGCACAATCCTAGCACAGCTCTGGTACAACTCTGGCAAAACTCCGGCACAACTCTGGCACAACTCTGGCACAACTCCGGCACAACTCCGGCACAACTCTGCCACACCTCTGGCACAACTCTGGCTCAACTCTGGCACAACTCTGGCAGAACTTTGGCCCAACTCTGGCACAACCCTGGCACAACTCTGGCACAACTCTGGCACAGCTCTGGCACAACTTCAGCACAACTCTGGCACAACGCTGGCACAACTCTAGCACAACTCTGGCACAACTCTGGCACAACTCTGCCACACCTCTGGCACAACTCTGGCTCAACTCTGGCACAACTCTGGCAGAACTCTGGCCCAACTCTGGCACAACCCTGGCACAACTCTGGCACACCCCTGGCACACCTCTGGCACAACTCTGGCACAGCTCTGGCACAACTCTAGCACAACTCTGGCAGAACTTTGGCACAACTCTGGCCCAACTCAGGTACAACTCTGAAACAACTCTGGAAGAACTCTGGCACAACTGTGGGACAACTCTGGCGCAACTCTGGCACAACTCTAGCACAACTTTGGCACAACTCTGGCACAACTCTGGCGCAACTTTGGCATAGCTCTGGCACAACTCTGGCACAACTCTGGCACACCTCTAGCATAACTCTGGCACAACTCTAGCACAACTCTGGCACAACGCTGGCACAACTCTAGCACAACTCTGGCACAACTCTGGCACAACTCTGCCACACCTCTGGCACAACTCTGGCTCAACTCTGGCACAACTCTGGCAGAACTCTGGCCCAACTCTGGCACAACCCTGGCACAACTCTGGCACACCCCTGGCACACCTCTGGCACAACTCTGGCACAGCTCTGGCACAACTCTAGCACAACTCTGGCAGAACTTTGGCACAACTCTGGCCCAACTCAGGTACAACTCTGAAACAACTCTGGAAGAACTCTGGCACAACTGTGGGACAACTCTGGCGCAACTCTGGCACAACTCTAGCACAACTTTGGCACAACTCTGGCACAACTCTGGCGCAACTTTGGCATAGCTCTGGCACAACTCTGGCACAACTCTGGCACACCTCTAGCATAACTCTGGCACAACTCTAGCACAACTCTGGCACAACGCTGGCACAACTCTAGCACAACTCTGGCACAACTCTGGCACAACTCTGCCACACCTCTGGCACAACTCTGGCACAACTCTGGCACAACTGTGGCACAACTCTGGCACATTCTGGCACAACTCTGGAACAAATATGGCACAACTCTGGCACAACTCTGGCACAACTCTGGCACAACTATGGCACAATCCCGGCACAACTCTGGCACAACTCTGGCACATCTCTGGCAACAGTATGGCACAACTCTGGCACAAATCTAGCACAGTCTGGCACAACTCTGGCACAACTATGGCACAACTCAGGCACAACTCTGGCACAACTCAGGCACAACTCTGGCACAAATATAGCACAGTCTGGCACAACTCAGGCACAACTCTAGCACACCTCTGGCACAACTCTGGCACAACTCTGGCACAACTCTGGCACAACTCTGGTTCAACTCTGGAACAACTCTCGAACAAATCTGGCACAAATCTGGGACAACCCTGGCACAACTCTGGCACAACTCTTGCACAGCTCTAGAACAACTGAAGAACAAGTATGGCACAAATCTGGCACAACCCCGGCACTACTATGGCACAACTCTGTCACAGCCCTGGCACAACTGTGGCACGACTCTGGCACAACTCTGGAACAACTCTGGCACAACTCTGGCACAACTCCGGCACAACTCCGGCACAACTATCGCACAGCTCTTGCACAACTTTGGCACAACTCTGGCACAACTCTGGCACAACTCTGGCACAACTCTGGCACAACTTTGGCACATATCTGGAGCAACTATGGCACAACTCTAGAACAACTCTGGCACAACTCTGGCACAACTCTGGCACAACTCTGGCACAACTTTGGCACATATCTGGAGCAACTATGGCACAACTCTAGAACAACTCTGGCACAACTCTGGCATAACGCTGGCACAAGTCTTGCACAACTCGAGCACAACTCTGACACAATTTTGGGACAACTCTGGCACTATTCTGGCACAACTCTGGCACAACTCAGGCACGACTCTTGCAAAACTCTGGCACAACTCTGGCACAACTCTGGCACAACTCTGGCAAAACTTTGGCACAACTCTGGCACAACTCTGGCATGACTCTGGCACAACTCTAGCACAACTCTGGCACACCTTTTCCACAACAGTGGCACAATGTTGGCACATCTCTGGCACAACACTGGCACAACTCTGGCACAAATCTCGCACAACTCTGGCACAATTGTGGCACAACTGTGGCACAATTGTGGCACAACTCTCGCACAACTCTGACACAAATCTGGCAGAACTCTGGCACAACTCTGCCACAACTTTGGCACAATTCTGGAACAGCTCTGGCACAACTCTAGCACAACTCTGGCACAACTCTACCACAACTCCGGCACAACTCTGGCACAGCTATGGCACAACTCTGGCACAACTATGGCACAACTCTGGCACAATTCTGGCACAACTCTGGCACAACTCTAGCACACCTCTGGCACAACTCTGGCACAACTCTAGCACACCTCTGGCACAACTCTGGCACAACTCTAGCACACCTCTGGCACAACTCTGGCACAACTCTAGCACACCTCTGGCACAACTCTGGCACAACTCTAGCACACCTCTGGCACAACTCTGGCACAACTCTAGCACACCTCTGGCACAACTCTGGCACAACTCTAGCACACCTCTGGCACAACTCTGGCACAACTCTAGCACACCTCTGGCACAACTCTGGCACAACTCTAGCACACCTCTGGCACAACTCTGGCACAACTCTAGCACACCTCTGGCACAACTCTGGCACAACTCTAGCACACCTCTGGCACAACTCTGGCACAACTCTAGCACACCTCTGGCACAACTCTGGCACAACTCTAGCACACCTCTGGCACAACTCTGGCACAACTCTAGCACACCTCTGGCACAACTCTGGCACAACTCTAGCACACCTCTGGCACAACTCTGGCACAACTCTAGCACACCTCTGGCACAACTCTGGCACAACTCTGGCAGAACTTTGGCACAACTCTTGCACAACTCTGGCACAATTATGGCATAGCTCTGGCACAACTCTGGCCATACTCTGGCACAACTCAAGCACAGCTCTGCCACAACTCTGGCACAACTCAGACAAAACTCGGGCACAACTCTGGCACAACTCGGGCACAACTTTGGCACAACTCTGGCACAACTCTGGCACAACTCTGGGACAACTTTGGCACATCTCTCGCACACTCTGGCACAACTATGGAACAACTATGAGACAACTCTGGCACAACTCTGGCACAACCCTGGCACAACTCTGGCACAACTCCGGCACAATTCTGGCATGACTCTGGCACAACTCTGGCACAATTATGGCACAACTCTGGCACAAATCTAGCACGGTCTGGCACAAGTCTGGCACAACTCTGGCACAACTCAGGCACAACTCTGACACACCTCTGGCACAACTCTGGCGCAGCTCTCGCATAGCTTTGGCACAACTATGGCACAACTATGGCACAACTTTGCCACAACTCTCGCACAACTGTGGCACAACTCTGGTACAACTCTGGAACAACTCTCGAACAACAATGGCACAAATCTGGGACAACTCTGGCACAACTATGGTACAACTCTGGCACAACTCTTGCACAGCTCTAGAACAACTCAAGAACAACTATGGCAAAACTCTCGCACAAGTCCAGCACTACTCTGGCACAACTCTGTCACAACCCTGGCACAACCGTGGCACGACTTGTTGGCCTGAGGGTGAGTGTGCACCCTGGAGGGTCCCTAGCAGTGGCTGGTTCGCACCACCAACTGTTTTTGGAGAGACTGAAACTGTGGAGGCAACTGGTTCCAAGGATGGTAGAAAACTGGTCAGAGATTGAGGCAATAGTTTTTGGCCTCAATTGACTGAGAATTTACACTTTTGATCAAGGATCACAAGCAGTGGCATTTTATAGCCACTGATCTAAGCTTTCCAGAACACCAAAGCATGCCAGATTTGAAGCTTCCTAGCAGATTCTATGGCTTCTAGAGTGTCTATTGGTAGGCTATCCTTTTTCCCACCTAGGAAGGCATCTCTTCCCTCCTCTAGAAGCTTCTGCCCCTTCCTAGATTCCTCAGCTTGCTTCTAGTAGGAGGGAAGGTGTCCAGAAGACCTAGACACCTCTAGATGCCTTGTAGGACAAGTCACCCCTTCTAGAAGGTGTGCCACCTTCCTGGACCCTCACCTGGCCTTCTAGAAACTTAAAGAGGAACTCTAGAGGTTGAGCTAGCTTCCTGGCATCTATTTTCCACCTCCCTTGAGGCAGGGCAGAAATTCATCTTGTGGGACTTGAACCCGGGCCCCTGTCTCTATAGGTGGACACCATTAACCACTAAGCCACCTTGGCTTGTCTTTTTTTTGGTGTTCCTTTTTGGAGTCACTCCTGCCATGGTGAGGAGCATTACTCCAACAATCTCCCCATTGCGCATCACCCATGGCAGTTGATCATGCTTAATCTACAACTCAGGAGCCTTTCTCCTCATGCGAGGCGAGCTTCCATTTTATTGCTCTCTCCCACTCAGTCACATCCTTCTTGTGGAGTGCCACCTTCACGCTCCTCTTGCGTGAAGAAGACTTGTGCAAACCCTGTCCATATGCCCTTTTCGGCATCATACCTTTTTGTCCTTCTTCGCACACACTTGCTCGTGCCGGGCTCTTGAGGCGGTTGTTGTTGTTGCTGTCCCCTTTCGGTGCCATCCTCTCCAAGCGCCTGCTCCCCCTCTCTTGGAGACCTTGGAGACATCGGTCGACTCCCCGCCTCCACGTCCATCTCCGGTGCTTCGAATTCCTCATCCGAACTGGCCGGAATAAAGTCTGCCACTCGCTCATCTCTCAGGCGATGCTCTCCGGTTGGTGGTGATGCGAGAATGTCACCCTCATTCACGTCCTCCGGCGTCTTCCCCTCAAGGAGTGGCATCCACTCCCCCCTCTTGGAGAGACCTGCCTCCTTGTCTGTCCAACGGCTTTTCTCGTCGAACGTGACGTCGCGACTCCGCACAATCTGCTGCCTCCTTGGGTCAAAGAGCCGGTACACCTTGCTTCCGCTCTCATATCCAAGGAAAATACACCGGCGGGTACGCAGGTCCAGCTTGCTCCGTCCTTCACGTGCCTGCACTATTGCATGTGCAACACAACCAAACGTGCGGAGGTGACCCACCGCCGGCTTCCTCCCGCTCCACACCTCTTGTGGCATCTTCCACGCCTTGCTCTCCTTGTCCTTCAGTGGCTTCGTTGAGATTCATGATGTACGCTGCTGTCCTTGCCGCCTCCGCCCAATACCGTTGTGTAGGCCGGCGTCTCTCAACATGGATCGCACCATGTTAAGGATTGTGCGATTTGCTCTCTCTGCAACGCCATTCTGTTGTGGGGAGTGTGGAGTTGTTTTCTGCCACTCAATCCCCTTGCTCTTCATCCACCCAAGGCACCCCGCATATTCACCGCCGTTGTCACTCCGGAACGCCTTCACCTTCAACTCTGTTTGCCGCTCCACATTAGCCACAAACTCCTGCATGCACACAAGGACCTCACTCTTCCGCTTCATTGGGTAGAGGTAGAGTTTCCGGCTGTGGTCATCGATGAAGGTGAGGAAGTAGCGAGCTCCGCCGATGGAGCTCTCAAGCGGTCCACACACATCTGTGTGCACCATGGCCAGTTTTGCCGATGCACGCGTCCCCTTGGCGACAAACGGCTGCCGAGTTGATTTGCCAATGATGCATGGCTCACACACAGTCTCCTTGGTTCCATCAAGGCCGCTGATTTGGAGACCCCGCACCACTTCCCTCTTAGCCATCTCCTTCACTGTTAATGGAGAAATGTGGCAGAGTCGGCGGTGGCAATGGTCTAGGTCTCCTCCATCCTTCGTTGTAAGATTGGCGACGTTGGACCCCACCCAGCTGCTGAGGATCTTTGCGCGTAGCAAGTACAAGTCGTCTTCCCTCTTGGCACGTGCAATCACCTCACCTTTGCCCTCTTTGTGGATGACGGCCTCCTTCTTTGTGAAGGGCACNGCACCTCAAGTCCCTTGTCGGTAAGGCGGCTGACGGAGAGCAGGTTTGCCCCAAAGTTGGGCATATGTAGCACATCGTAGATTGTGCTCGTGACAGGTTTGCCATCCACAATTGACTCAATGCGGACGTTACCCTCACCGGCGGCCACCTCTGTTTTTCCATTGGCCACCGTCATGCGTTTCTCCGAGGCCGTAGGTGACAAATGCCGCCCTGTTGCATTGCGTGTGGCGGCCTGATCCGGAGTCGATGACGGCAACTCCTGGATCCTTCAAGTTGGTGGAGTCGTACGCCATAAGGGCGTGCTCATCTTTCTTCCCGCCCCGCTGCGGCCGATCTCTTTTCTTCTTGGGACAGTTGCGCACGTAGTGGCCCTCCTTGTTGCAGTTGAAGCACTCCCCCTTCTTGTCACCCTTCTTGGTACCCTGTTTGGCACCCTTCCACTTGTCGCCTCGGCCTCCACTTTGAGGATGAATCGTGTAAGCTGAACTTGATGCCGCTGCACTCTCTCGACCGCCACGTCGCATCCACTCATTGCGCACGTACTCAGCAACCTTTGGGTACTTCAGCTCGTCGAAAGGCCAGCCACCAAGGACTGTGATCATGGGACTT
Source organism: Penium margaritaceum (assembly GCA_023375785.1). Taxonomy (NCBI): domain Eukaryota; kingdom Viridiplantae; phylum Streptophyta; class Zygnematophyceae; order Desmidiales; family Peniaceae; genus Penium; species Penium margaritaceum. The sequence continues at coordinate 142,441 of SZWC01002431.1, forward strand.
CAACTATCCAACAAGGCCAGAAGGAGGATCATAGCTTGCAACTGAGAGTCGACCCCCCAACCATTGGCCACGCACTCCGCTGAGAGCGACTCAATCTGCTGCATGATCTCCATGATGTTGTCGCCTTCGTTGGCTCGGAGGGTGACGAGCCGTTTGAAGATGAAGAGCTGATTGGTAACGTTGCTTGACTGGTAGATGGAGCAGAGTTTTGACCATGCGTCTGCGGCCAAAGTGCATCCTTGGATGTGCCCAAGTTGTGGTGGGCATAACGCGGACACAAGGAGCGCCAACACCTTTTTGTTGCGCTTCTTGTATGCCTCCTTCACCTCAGCCGTTGCAGTCTCCGGCGGAGCAGTCTCATCACCTTTTACGACCTCAAGCAGTCCCTTGTCGTCGAGGAAGACCTCAAACTGCCACCTCCACAAGGCAAAGCCTGTCCCACCAAACTTAAGGACAGCGCGGCTGCTCTCTTGCTCACTGGTTGCCATGTCTTGCTGTTGGAAGCGTGAAATCAAGCTGGCTTTGAACCCCTTAGAGGCGTGGGTCCATAACCCTTTGTTGGCCAGAGGGTGAGTGTACACCCTGGAGGGTCCCTAGCAGTGGCTGGTTCACACCACCAACTGTTTTTGGAGAGACTGAAACTGTGGAGGCAACTGGTTCCAAGGATGGTTGAAAACTGGTCAGAGATTGAGGCAATAGTTTTTGGCCTCAATTGACTGGGAATGTACACTTTTGATCAAGGATCACAAGCAGTGGCATTTTATAGCCACTGATCTAAGCTTTCCAGAACACCAAAGCATGCCAGATTTGAAGCTTCCTAGCAGATTCTATGGCTTCTAGAGTGCCTATTGGTAGGCTATCCTTTTTCCCACCTAGGAAGGCATCTCTTCCCTCCTCTAGAAGCTTCTGCCCCTTCCTAGATTCCTCAGCTTGCTTCTAGTAGGAGGGAAGGTGTCCAAAAGACCTAGACACCTCTAGATGCCTTGTAGGACAAGTCACCCCTTCTAGAAGGTGTGCCACCTTCCTGGACCCTCACCTGGCCTTCTAGAAACTTAAAGAGGAACTCTAGAGGTTGAGCTAGCTTCCTGGCATCTATTTTCCACCTCCCTTGAGGCAGGACAGAAATTCATCGTGTGGGACTTAAACCCGGGCCCCTGCCTCTATAAATGAACACAATTAACCACTAAGCCACCTTGGCTTGTCTTATTTTTGGTGTTCCTTTTTGGAGTCACTCCTGCCATGGTGAGGAGCATTACTCCAACACGACTCTGGCACAACTCTGGCACAACTGAGGCTCAACTCTGGCACAACTCTGGCACAACTCTGGCACAGCTTTGGCACAACTTTGGCATAACTCTGGCACAACTCTGGCACAACTCTGGAACAACTCTGGCACAACTCTGGCACATATATCGAACAACTATGGCACAACTCTGGAACAACTCTGGCACAACTCTGGCATAACTCTGGCACAGCTCTCCCACAACTCGAGCACAACTCTGGCACAATTTTGCGACAACTCTGGCACTACTCTGGAACAACTCTGGCACAACTCTGGCACAACTCTGGCACAACTCTGGCACAACTCTGGCACTACTCAGGCACAACTCTGGAAAAACTTTGGCACAACTCTGGCACAACTCTGGTACAAGTCTGGCACAACTCTAGCACAACTCTGGCACAACGTTGCCAAAACTGTGGCACAATTTGGCACATCTCTGGCACAACACTGGCAGAACTCTGGAACAAACTTCGCACAACTCTTGCACAAGTGTGGCAAAACTGTGGCACAACTGTGGCACAACTGTGGCACAACTATCGCACAGCTCTGGCACAAATATAGCATAACTCTGGCACAACTCTGACACAGCTCTGGCACAATTCTGGAACAGCTCTGGCACAACTCTGGCACAACTCTGGCACAACTGCGGCACAACTCTGGTACAACTCTGGCACAACTCTGGCACAACTATGGCACAACTCTGGCACAACTCTGGCACAACTCTGACACAACTCTGGCACAACTCTGGCACAACTCTGGCACAGTTGTGGCACAAATGTGGTACAAATGTGGCACAACTCTCGCACAACTCTGGCACAACTCTGGCACAACTCTGACACAACTCTGGCACAACTCTGGCACAACTCTGGCACAGTTGTGGCACAAATGTGGTACAAATGTGGCACAACTCTCGCTTAACTATTGCACAAATCTGGCAGAACTCTGGCACAACTCTTGCACAACTCCGGCATAATTATGGCACAGCTCTAGCACAACTCTGGCACAACTCTGGCACAACTCTGGCACAACTCTGGCACGACTTCGTCGCCTCTGGCACGACTCTGGCACAACTCTGGCACAACTATGACACAACTCTGGCACAACTCTGGTACGACTCTGGCACAACTCTGCCACAACTCTGGCACGATTCCGGCACAATTCCGGCACAACTCTGGCACAACTCGGGCACAACTCTGGCACTACTCTGGCACAACTCTGGCACAACACTGGCATGGCTCTGGCACAACTCTAGCACAACCATGGAAAAACCTTGTCACAACTATGGTACAATTCTGGCACATCTCTGGCACAACACTGGCACAACTCTGGCACAAATCTTGCACAACTCTGGCACAACTGTGGCACAACTGTGGCACAACTCTTGCACAACTCTGGCACTAATCTGCCAGAACTCTGGCCCAACTCTGGCACAACTCTCACACAATTCTGGAACAGCTCTGGCACAACTCTGGCACAACTCTGGCACAACTCCGGCACAACTCTAACGGAACTCTGGCACAACTCTGGCACAACTCTGGCACAACTATAGCACAACTCTGGCACAACTCTGGCACAACTCTGGCACAACTCTGGCACAGCTGCAGCACAACTCTGGTACAAATGTGGCATAACTATCGCTCAACACTTGCACAAATCTGGCACAACTCTGGAACAACTCTTGCACAACTCTGGCACAATTATGGCACAGCTCTGGCACAACTCTGGCACAGCTCTGGCACAACTCTAGCACGACTCCGGCACGTCTCTGGCACGACCCTGGTACAACTCTGGCAAAACTCTGACACAACTCTAGCACAAGTCTGGCACGAATCTGGCACAACTATGCCACAACTCTCGCACAACTCCGGCACAACTGCGACACAAGTCTGGCACAACTCGGGCACAACTTTTGCACAACTCTGGCACAACGCTGGCACAACTCTGGCGCAACTCTGGCACAACTCTGGCACATCTGTGGCACACTCAGGCACAACTCTGGAACAACTCTGGCACAACTCTGGCACAACTCAGGCACAACTCTGGCACAACTCTGGCACAAAGCCGGCACAACTTTGGCACAACTCTGGCACAACCCAAGCAAATTTATGGCACAACTCTGGCACAAATCTAGCACAGCTCTGGCACAACTCTGGCACAACTATGGCACAACTCAGGCACAACTCTGACACACCTTTGGCACAATTCCGGCACAACTCTGGCACAACTCTGGCACAACTCTGGCACAACTCTGGCACCACTCTGGCACAACTGTGGCACAACTGGGGCACAACTCTGGTACAACTCAGGAACAAATCTCCAACAACTTGGCACAAATCTGGGACAACTCTGGCACAACTCAAGCACAACTCTGGCACAGCTCTAGAACAACTCAAGAACAACTATGGCACAACTATGGCACAACTCCGGCACTACTCTGGCACAACTCTGACACAACCCTGCGATAACTGTGGCAGGACTCTGGCACAACTCTGGCACAACTCTGGCACAACTCTGGCACAACTCCGGCACAACTCTGGCACAACTCTGGCATAGCTCTGGCACATCTTTGGCACAACTTTGGCACAACTCTGGCACAACTCTGGCACTACTCTGGCAGAACTGTGGCACAACTCTGGCACAACTCTGGCACACCTCTGGCACAACTCTGGCACAACTCTGGCGCAACTCTGGCACAACTCGAGCAAAAATTTCGCACATTTTTGGGGCAACTCTGGCACTACTCTGGCACAACTGTGGCACAACTCGGGCACAACTCTGGCACAACTCTGGCACAACGCGGCCACAACTCTGGCACAACTCTGGAAAAACTCTGGCACAACTCTAGCACAACCCTGGCAAAACTTTTTCACAACTGTGGTACAAGTCTGGCACATCTCTGGCACAACACTGGCACAACTCTGGCACAACTCTCGCACTACTCTGGCACAACTCTGGCACAACTCTGGGACAACTCTGGCACAACTCTGGCACAACTCGAGCACAACTCTGGCACAATGCTGGGGCAACTCTGGCACTACTCTGGCAGAACTGTGGCACAACTCTGGCACAACTCTGGCACACCTCTGGCACAACTCTGGCACAACTCTGGCGCAACTCTGGCACAACTCGAGCAAAAATTTCGCACATTTTTGGGGCAACTCTGGCACTACTCTGGCACAACTGTGGCACAACTCGGGCACAACTCTGGCACAACTCTGGCACAACTCGAGCACAACTCTGGCACAATTTTGGCACAACTCTGGCACAACTCTGGCACAACTCTAGCACAACACTGGCACAAATCCCGCTCAACTCTGGCACAACTCTGGCACAAGTCTGGCACAACTCTGGCACAACTCTCGGACTACTCTGGCACAACTCTGGCACAACTGTGCCACAACTCTGGCACAACTCTAGCACAACTCTGGCACAACTTTCCCACAAGTGTGGCACAATTCTGGCATATCTATGGCACAATACTGGCACAACTCTGGCACAAATCTCACACAACTCTGGCACAACTGTGGCACAACTCTGGCACAATTCTCGAACAGCTCTGGAACAACTCTGGCACAACTCTGGCACAACTCTGGCACTACTCCGGCACGACTCTTGCACAACTACGGCACAACTCTGGCAGAACTCTGGCACAACACTGGCACAACTCTAGCACAGCTCTGGCACAACTCTGGCACAACTCTGGCTTAACTCTGGCACAACTCTGGCAGAACTCTGGCCCAACTCCGACACAACTCTGGCATTATTCTGAAACAACTCTGTCACAACTCTGGCACGACTCTGGCACAACTCTCGCACAGCTCGAGCACAATTATGGCACAACCGTGCCACAACTCTGGCACAACGCAGGCACAACTCTGGCACAACTCTGGCACAACACTGGCATGGCTCTGGCACAACTCTAGCACAACCCTGGCAAAACTTTTTCACAACTGTGGTACAAGTCTGGCACATCTCTGGCACAACACTGGCACAACTCTGGCACAACACTGGCATGGCTCTGGCACAACTCTAGCACAACCCTGGCAAAACTTTTTCACAACTGTGGTACAAGTCTGGCACATCTCTGGCACAACACTGGCACAACTCTGGCACAAATCTTGCACAACTCTGGCACAACTGTGGCACAACTGTGGCACAACTCTTGCACAACTTTGGCACGAATCTTGCAGAACTCTGGCACAACTAAGGCACAACTCTCACACAATTCTGGAACAGCTCTGGCACAACTCTGGCACAACTCTGGCACAACTCTGGCACAACTCTGGCACAACTCTGGCACAACTCTTGCATAACTCAGGCACAACTCTGGCACGGCTGCAGCACAACTGTTGTACAAATGCGGCATAACTATCACTCAACTCTTCCACAAATCTGGCACAACTCTGGAACAACTCGTGCACAACTCTGGCACAGTTATGGCAAAGCTCTGGCACAACTCTGGCAGAACTCTGGCACAACTCTGGCACGACTCCGGCACGTCTCTGACACGACCCTGGTACAACTCTGGGAAAACATTGACACAACTCTGGCACAACTCTGGCACGACTCTGGCACAACTCTGGCACAACTCTGACACAACTCTGGCACAACGCTGGCACAACTCTGGCACAACTCTGGCCCAACTCCGACACAACTCTGGCATTATTCTGAAACAACTCTGTCACAACTCTGGCAGGACTCTGGCACAACTCTCGCACAGCTCGAGCACAATTATGGTACAACCGTGCCACAACTCTGGCACAACTCTGGCACAAGTCTGGCACAACTCTGGCACAACTCTGGCCCAACTCCGACACAACTCTGGCATTATTCTGAAACAACTCTGTCACAACTCTGGCAGGACTCTGGCACAACTCTCGCACAGCTCGAGCACAATTATGGTACAACCGTGCCACAACTCTGGCACAACTCTGGCACAAGTCTGGCACAACTCTGGCACAACTCTGGCCCAACTCCGACACAACTCTGGCATTATTCTGAAACAACTCTGTCACAACTCTGGCAGGACTCTGGCACAACTCTCGCACAGCTCGAGCACAATTATGGTACAACCGTGCCACAACTCTGGCACAACTCTGGCACAAGTCTGGCACAACTCTGGCACAACTCTGGCCCAACTCCGACACAACTCTGGCATTATTCTGAAACAACTCTGTCACAACTCTGGCAGGACTCTGGCACAACTCTCGCACAGCTCGAGCACAATTATGGTACAACCGTGCCACAACTCTGGCACAACTCTGGCACAAGTCTGGCACAACTCTGGCACAACTCTGGCACCACTCTGGCACAACTCTGGCACAACTCTGACACAACTCTGGCACAACTCTGGCACAACCCAAGCACAATTATGGCACAACTCTGGCACAAATCTAGCACAGCTCTGGCACAACTCTGGCACAACTATGGCACAACTCAGGCACAACTCTGGCACACCTATGGCACAACTCTGGCACAATTCTGGCACAACTCTGGCACAACTCTGGCACAACTCTGGCACCACTCTGGCACAACTCTGGCACAAATGTGGCACAACTCTGGTACAACTCAGGAACAAATCTCGAACAACTTGGCACAAATCTGAAACAACTTTGGCACAACTCAAGCACAACTCTGGCACAGCTCTAGAACAACTCAAGAACAACTATGGCACAACTATGGCACAACTCCGGCACTACTTTGGCACAACTCTGACACAACCCTGCCACAACTGTGGCAGGACTCTGGCACAACTCTGGCACAACTCTGGCACAACTCTGGCACAACTCCGGCACAACTCCGGCACAACTCTGGCACATCTCTGGAACAACTACGGCACAACTCTGGAACAACTCTGGCACAACTCTGGCACAACTCTGGCACAACCCGGCACAACTCTGGCACAGCTCTGGCACAACCGTGGCACAACTCTGGCACAGTTCTCGAACAGCTCTCGCACAACCCTGGCACAACCCTGGCACAACTCAGGCACAACTCCGGCACAACTCTGGTACAACTCTGGCACAACTCTGGCACAACTCTGGCACAACTCTGGCACAACTCTAGCACAGCTCTGGCACAACTCTGGCGCAACTCTGGCACAACTCTGGCACAACTCTGGCACAACTCTGGCACAACTCCG
>SZWC01002431.1:173149-194184 GCA_023375785.1 Penium margaritaceum
GTTGCAAACTTATAACATGAGTCACAAATGGTCGGAGGGGGAAACAATGGGTTGGGAACACTAGTTATCAACTAGCAAGTACAAGCACCCTCAACAAGTAGAGGCATGGTGTGGCTAGCGTGCACAGTGTCCAACCAAAGGATGCATATGTTGCTGGCTATGACCAAAGAAATCCACTATGTGTAGTCAACATTGACAACTCATAACACGAGTCACAAATGGTCAGAAGGAGAGACAATGGGTTGGGAACCCTATGTATCGACTAGAAAGGCCAAAAAACTTTAACTTCAACACGTAGTGGCATGGAGGAATAACTTTAACACGTAGTGGCACGGTTTGGCTACTATGCGCACCGGACAACCAAACTAGGCATATGTCACTGACCATGACCAAAGAATTTCAGTATGGGTGGTCAATGTTCACACCCCATAACACCAGTCACAAATGGTCAATAGGAAACAATGGTTTCGGAACATTCGTTTACAACGACCTTCAATAAGTAGTAGCACGGTGTGGCTACCATGCACAATAACCGACCAAAGTAGGCATATGTACTGCCTTTGACCAAAGAAATACGTTGTGTGTGGTCAATGTTGACAACTCATAATACGAGTCACAAATGGTCAGAGGGGGGAAACAATGGGTTGAGAACACCAGGTATCAACTAGCAAGCACAAATATCTTCAATGAGTAGAGGCACGGTGTGGCTACCATGTACAATGATCAACCAAAGTAGTCATGTGTCACTGACCATGACCAAATAATGTCATTATGTGTGGTCACCTTAAACAACTCATAACACGAGTTACAAATGGTCAGAGGGGGAAACAATGGCTTGTGAATACTATTTATTGGTTAGAAAGTACAAAGACCTTCAATATGTAGTGGCAGAATGTGGTACCATGCATAGTGACCAACCATAGTTTCATATAACTGGCAATCACCAAAGAATTTCACTTCATGTGGTAAACTCTGACAACTCACAACAAGAATCATAGATAGTCAGAGGGGGTAACTATGGATTGGGAACACTGGCTATCAACTAGAAAGCACAAAGACATTCAGTGCGTAGTGACACGCCGTGGCAACCATGTACAGTGACAGACCAATGTAGGCATATGCCACTAACCATGACCAAAAGAATTTCACAGGGTGTGGTCAACGTCGAAAACTCATAATACAAGTCACAAATGGTCAGAGGGGAAAACAATGGGTTGGGAACACTAGTTATCAACTAGCAAGTACAAACACCTTCATAAATAGAGGCACGGTATGGCTAGCGTGCACAGTGCCAAACCAAAGGATACATACGTCACTGACTATGACCAAAGAAATCCACTATGCGTGGTCAACATTGACAACTCATAACACGAGTCACAAATGGCCAGAGGGAGAGACAATGGTTTGGGAACCCTATGTATTGACTACAAAGGACAAATAACTTCAATACGTAGTGGCACGGTGTGGCTACTATGTACACCGAACAACCAAACTAGGCATATGCCACTGACCATGACCAAAGAATTTCAGTAGGGGTGGTCAACGTTCACAACCCACAACACGAGTCACAAATGGCCAGAGGGGGAAACAATGGTTTCGGAACATTAATTTTCAACTAGCAAGTAGAACGACCTTGACTAAGTAGTAGTACGGTGTGGCTACCATGCATAATGACCGACCAAAGTAGGCATATGTGCTGCGTTTGACCAAAGAAATCCGCTGTGGGTGGTCAATGTTGAAAACTCATAATACGAGTCACAAATGGTCAGAGGGGGAAACAATGGTTTGGGAACACCAGGTATCAATTAGCAAGCACAAGGACCTTCAATGATTAGTGGCACAGTGTGGTAACCATGTATAATGACCAACCAAAGTAGGCATGTATCACTTACCATGACCAAAGAATGTCACTATGTGTGGTCAACTTTGACAACTCATAACACGAGTCACAAATGGTCAGAGGGGGAAACAATGGTTTGTGCATACTAGTAATTGATTAGACAGTACAAAGAGCTTCAATATGTAGTAGCACAGCGTGGCTTCCATGCACAATGACCAACCAAAGTATGCAAACCACCATAACCAAAGAATTTCACTTCATGTGGTCAGCGTTGACAACTCACAACAACAGTCACAGATAGTCATAGGGGGTAACAATGGTTTGGAAACACTGGCTATCAGCTAGAAAGCACAAAGACCTCCAGTACGTAGTGACACGGCGTGGCAACCATGTACATTGACAAACCAACGAAGGCATATGCGACTAACCATGACCAAAAGAACTTCACAGTGTGTGGTCAACGTTGAAAACTCATAACACGAGTCACAGATGGTCAGGGGGGAAACAATGGACTGGGAAAACTAGTTATCAACTAGCAAGTGCAAAGACCTTCAACAAGTAGTGGCACAGTGTGGCTAGCGTGCACACTAACCAGCAAAAGGATGCATACATCACTGACTATGACCAAAGAAGTCCACTATGTGTGGTCAAAATTGACAACTCATAACATGAGTCACAGATGGTCAGAGGGAGAGACAATGGCTTGGAAACCCTACATATGGACTAGGAAGGACAAAGAACTTCAATACGTAGTGGCACGGTGTGGCTACTATGCAGACTGACGAACCAAACTAGGCATATGTCACTGACCATGAGCAAAATTTTCAGTATGGGTGGTCATCATTCAAAACCCATGACACAAGTCACAAATGGTCGGAGGGGGAAACAATGGTTTTGGAATATTAGTTTTCGACTAGCAAGTTAAATGACCTTGAATAATTAGTAGCACGGTGTGGCTACCATGCACAATGACCGACCAAAGTGGGAATATGTACTACCTTTGACCAAAGAAATCCGCTATATGTGGTCAACGTTGACAACTCATAACATGAGTCACAAATGGTGATAGGGGGAAATAATGGGTTGGGAACACCAGATATGAACAAGCAAGCACAAGGACCGTCAATAAGTTGTGGCACGGTGTGGCTACCATGTACAATGACCAACCAAAGTAGGCATGTGTCACTGACCATGACCAAAGAATGTCACTATGTGTGGTGAAATTTGACAACTCATGACATGAGTCACAAATGGTCAGAGGGGGAAAAAATGGTTTGTGAGTACTAGTTATTGATTAGCAAGTACAAGGACCTTGAATATGTAGTGGCACAATGTGGCTACCATGCACAGTGACCAACCAAAGTATGCATTTGTCACTGACGATGACCAAATAACTTCACTTCATGTGGTCAATGTCGGCAACTCACAACAAGAGTCACAGATAATCAGAGGGGGTAACAATGGTTTGGGCACGGCATGGCAACCATGTACAGTGACATACCAAAGTAAGAATATTGCACTAACCATGACCAAAAGAAATTCACAGTGTGTACTCAACGTTGAGAACTCATAACACGAGTGACAAATGGTCAGAGGGGGAAACAATGGGTTGGGAACACTAGTTATCAGCTAGCAAGTACAAACATCTTCAACAAGTAGGGGCACGGTGTGGCTAGCATGCACACTGATCAACCAAAGGATGCATAATTCATTGACTATAACCAAATAAATGCACTATGTGTGTACAACATTCACAACTAATAACACAAGACACAAATGGTCAGATGGAGAGACAATGGTTTGGGAACCCTATGTATCGACTAGAAAGGTCAAATAACTTCAATACGTAGTGGCACTATGTGGCAACTATGCACACTAAACAACTAAACTAGGCATATTTCATTGACCAGGGCCAAAGAATTTAAGTATTGGTGGTCAACAGTCACAACCCATAACACGAGTCACAAATGATGAGAGGGGGAAACAATGGTTTTGGAATAATAGTTCTCAACTAGCAAGTACAACGACCTTCAATAAGTAGTAGCACGGTGCGGCTAACATGCACAATGACCGACAAAAGTAGGCATTTGTACTGCCTTTTATCAAAGAAATCCGTTGTGTGTGGTCAACGTTGAAACTTCATAGTACGAGTCACAAATGGTCAGAGGGGGAAACAATGGTTTGGGAACACCGGGTATCAACTAGCAAGCACAAGGACCTTCAATAAGTAGTGGCACGATGTGGCTACCACGTACAATAACCAACCAAAGTAGTCATGTGTCACTGACCATGCCCAAAGAATGTCACTATGTGTGGTCAACTTCGACAACTCATAACACGAGCCACAAATGGTCTGAGGGGGAAACAATGGTTTTTGAGTATTAGTTATCGATTATCAAGTACAAAGACCTTCAATATGTAGTTGCACATAGTGGCTACCATGCACAGTGACCAACCAAAGTATGCATATGTCACTGACAATGGCCAAGGAAATTCACTTCATGTGCTCAACATTGACAACTTACAACAAAAGCCACAAAACATTAGAGGGGATAACAATGGTTTGGGAACACTGGCTACCAACTAGAAAGCACAAAGACCTTCAGTATGTAGTGACTCAGCGTGGCAACCATGTACAGTGACAAACCAATGGAGGCATATGCCACTAACCATGACGAAAAGAATTTCACAATGTGTGGTTAACGTAAAAAATGCATAACACGAGTGACAAATGGTCACAGGGGGAAACAATGGGTTGGGAACACTAGGTATCAACTAGCAAATACAAAGACCTCCAACAAGTACTGGCACGGTGTGGCTAGCATGCACAGTGACCAACCAAAGGATGCATTTGTCACTGACTTTGACCAAAGAAATCCACTATGTGTCGTCAACATTGACAACTCAAAACACGAGTCACAAATGGTCAGAGGGAGAGACAATGGTTTGGGAACCCTCGGTATTGACTGGAAAGGACAAAGAACTTCAATACATAGTGCCACGGTGTGGTTACTATGCACACCAAACAACCAAACTAGGCATATATCACTGACCATGACCAAAGAACTTCAGTATGGGTGGTCAACGTTCACAACCCAATAACACGAATCACAAATGGTCTGAGGGGGAAACAATGGTTTGGGAACACCAGGTATCAACTACAAAGCACAAAGACCTTCAATACGTAGTGGCACGGTGTGGCTACCATGCACGATGACCAACCAAAGTAGGCATATGTACTGCATTTGACGAAAGAAATGAACTGTGTGTGGTCAACGTTGACAACTCATAATACAAGTCACAAATGGTCAGAGGGAGAGACAATGGTTTGGGAACCCTCGGTATTGACTGGAAAGGACAAAGAACTTCAATACATAGTGCCACGGTGTGGTTACTATGCACACCAAACAACCAAACTAGGCATATATCACTGACCATGACCAAAGAACTTCAGTATGGGTGGTCAACGTTCACAACCCAATAACACGAATCACAAATGGTCTGAGGGGGAAACAATGGTTTTGGAATATTAGTTTTCAACTAGCAAGTACAACGACCTTCAATAAGTAGTAGCACGGTGTGGCTACCATGCACGATGACCAACCAAAGTAGGCATATGTACTGCATTTGACGAAAGAAATGAACTGTGTGTGGTCAACGTTGACAACTCATAATACAAGTCACAAATGGTCAGAGGGGGAAACGATGGTTTGGGAACACCAGGTATCAACTAGCAAGCACAAGGACCTTCAATAAGTAGTGGCACGGTGTGGCTACCATGCACAGTGACCAATCAAAGTATGCATATGTCGATGACCATGACCAAAGAATTTCACTTTACATGGTCAACGCTGACAACTCACATCAAGAGTCACAGATAGTCGGAGGGGGTAACAATGGTTTGGGAACACTGGCTATCAACTAGAAGGCACAAAGACCTTTAGTATGTAGTGACATGGCATGGCAACCATGTACATTGACAACCCAAAGTAGGCATATGCCACTAACCATGACCAAAAAAAGTTCACAGTGTGTGGTCAACGTTGAAAACTCATAACACGAGTCACAAATGGTGAGAGGGGGAAACAATGGGTTGGGAACATTCGTTATCAACTAGCAAGCAAAAATACCTTCAACTAGTAGTGGTATGGTGTGGCTAGCGTGCACAGCGACAAACAAAAGGATGCAAACATCACTGACTATGACCAAAGAAATCCACTATGTGTGGTCAACATTGACAACTCATAACACGAGTCACAAATAGTTAGAGGGAGAGACAATGGTTTGGGTACCCTATGTATCGACTAGAAAGGACAAATAATTCCAATACGTAGTGGCACGGTGTGGCTACTATGCACATCGAAGAACCAAACTAGGCATATGTCACTACCCATGACCAAAGAATTTCAGTGTGGGTGGTCAATGTTCACAAACCATACCAAGAGTCACAAATGGTCGGAGGGGGAAACAATGGTTTTGGAATATTAGTTTTCAACTAGCAAGTACAACGGCCTCTAATAAGTAGTAACACGGTGTGGCTACCATGCACAATGACCGACCAGCGTAGGCATATGTACTGCCTTTGACAAAAGAAATCCGCTGTGTATGGTCAACGTTGACAACTCATAATACGCGTCACACAATGTGAGAGGGGGAAACAATGGTTTGGGAACACCAGGTATCAACTAGCAGGCACAATGACCTTCAATAAGTAGTGGCAGGGTGTGGCTACCATGTACAATGACCAACCAAAGTTGGCATGTGTCACTGATCATGACCAAGGAATGTCACTATGTGTGGTCAACCTTGACAAATCATAACACGAGTTACAAATGGTCAGAGGGGGAAACAATGGTTTGTGAATACTAGTTATCGATTACCAAGTACAAAGACTTTCAATATGTTGTGGCACAGTGTGGCTACCATGCACAGTGACCAACCAACGTATGCATATGTCGCTGACCATGACCAAAGAATTCCACTTCACGTGGTCAACGTTGACAACTCACAACAAGAGCCACAGATAGTAATAGGGGGTAACAATGGTATGGAAACACTGGCTATCGACTAGAAAGCACAAAGACCTTCAGTACGTAGTGACACGGCGTGGCAACCATGTACGGTGACAAACCAAAGTAGGCATATGCCACTAACAATGACGAATTTCACAGTGTATGGTTAACATTGAAAACTCATAACACGAGTGACAAATGGTCAGAGGGGGAAACAATGGGTTGGGAAGACTAGTTATCAACTAGCAAGTACAAAGACCTTCAACAAGTAGTGGTACGGTGTGGCCAGCATGCACAGTGACCATCCAAAGGATGCATACGTCACTGACTATGACCAAAGAAATCCACTATGTGTGGTCAACATTGACAACTCACAACACGAGTCACAAATGGTCAGAGGGAGAGACAATGGTTTGGAAACCATATGTATCAACTGGAAAGGACAAAGAACTCCAATACGTAGTACCAAGCTGCGGCTACTATGCACACCGAACAACCAAACTACGCATATGTCACTGACCATGTCCAAAGAATTTCAGTCTGTGTGGTCAACATTCACAACCCATAACACGAGTCACAAATGGTATGAGGGGGAAACTATGGTTTCGGAATATTATTTTTCAACTAGCAAGTACAACAACCTTCAATTAGTAGTAGCACGGTGTGGCTACCATGCACAATGACCGACCAAAGTAGGCATATGTACTGCCTTTGACCAAAGAAATCCACTGTGTGTGGTCAACGTTGACAACTCATAATACGAGTCACAAATGGTTAGAGGGGGAAATGATGGTTTGGGAACACCAGGTATCAACTAGCAAGCACGAGCACCTCCAATAGGAAATGACACGGTGTGGCTACCATGTATAATGACCAACCAAAGTAGGCATGTTTCACTGACCATGACCAAAGAATGTCACTATGTGGTGTCAACTTTGACAACTCATAACATGAGTCGCAAATGGTCAGAGGGGGGATCAATGGTTTGTGAATACTAGTTATCGATAAGCAAGTACTAAGACCCTCAATATGTAGTGGCACAGTGTGGCTACCATGCACAATGACCAACCAAAGTATGCATATGTCACTGACTATGACCAAATAATTTCACTTCACATGGTCAACACTGACAACTCACAACAAGAGTCATGGGTAGGCGGAAGGGGTAACAATGGTTTGGGATCACTCGCTATCAACTAGAAAACACAAAGACCTTTAGTACGTAGTGACACAGTGTGGCAACCATGTACAATGACAAACCAAAGTAGGCATATGCAACTAACCATGACCAAAAGAAGTTCACAGTGTGTGGTCAACGTTGAAAACTCATAACATGAGTCACAAATGGTCAGAGGGGGAAACAATGGGTTGGGAACATTCGTTATCAACTAGCAAGTAAAAATACCTTCAACTAGTAGTGGCACTGTGGGGCTAGCATGCACATTAACAAACGAAAGGATGCATACGTCACTGACTATGACCAAAGAAATCCACTATGTGTGGTCAACATTGACAACTCATAACACGAGTCACAAATGGTTCGAGGGAGAGACAATGGTTTGGGAACCCTATGTATCGACTAGAAAGGACAAAGAACTTCAATACGTAGTGGCACGGTGTGGCTACTCTGCACACCGAACAACCAAACTAGGCATATGTCACTGCCCATGACCAAAGAATTTCAGTATGGGTGGTCAACGTTCACAACCCATACCACGAGTCAGAAATGGTCAGACGGGGAAAAAACGGTTTCGGATTATTAGTTTTCAACTAGCAAGTACAACGGCCTTCGATAAGTAATAGCACGGTGTGGCTACCATGCACAATGACCGACCAGCATAGGCATATGTACTGCTTTTGACAAAAGAAATCCGCTGTGTGTGGTCAACGTTGACAACTCATAATACGAGTCACACATGATCAGAGGGGGAAACAATGGTTTGGGAACACCAGGTATCATCTAGCAAGCACAAGGACCTTCAATAAGTAGTGGCACGGTGTGGCTACCATGTAGAATGACCAACCAAGGTAGGCATGTGTCAGTGATCATGACCAAAGAATGTCACTATGTGTTGTCAACTTCGACAAATCATAACACGAGTCACAAATGGTCAGAGGGGGGAACAATGGTTTGTGAATACTAGTTATCGATTAGCAAGTACAAAGACTTTCAATATGTATTGGCACAGTGTGGCTACCCTGCACAATGACCAACCAAAGTATGCATATGACACTGACCATGACCAAAGAGTTTCACTTCATGTGGTCAACGTTGACAACTCACAACAAGAGTCACAGATAGTCTGAGGGGGTAACAATGGTTTGGGAACACTGGCTGTCAACTAGAAAGCACAAAGACCTTCAGTACGTAGTGACAAGGCGTGGCAACGATGTACCGTGACAAACCAAAGTAGGCATATGCTACTAACCATGACCAAAAGAATTTCAAGATGTTTGGTGAATGTTGAGAACTCAGAACACGAGTCACAAATGCTCAGAGGGGGGAAAATGGATTGGGAACACTAGTTATCAACTAGCAAGTAAAACGACGTTCAACAAGTAGTGGCACGGTGTGGCTAGCGTGCACAGTGAAAAAGCAAAGGATGCATATGTCAGTGACTATGACCAAAGAAGTCCACTATGTGTGGTCAACATTGACAACTCATAACACGAGTCACGGATGGTCAGAGGGAGAAACAATGGTTTGGGAACCCTGTGTATTAACTAGAAAGAACAAAGAACTTCAATACGTAGTGACATGGTGTGGCTACTATGCACACCGAGCAACCAAACTAGGCATATGTCACTGACCATGACCAAAGAATTTCAGTATGGGTGGTCAAAGTTCACAACACATGACACGAGTCACAAATGGTCTGAGGCGGAAACAATGGTTTCAGAATATTAGTTCTCAGCTAGCAAGTACAACTACCTTCAATAAGTAGTAGCACGGTGTGGCTACCATGCACAATGACCGACCAAAGTACGCATATATGCTGCCTTTGACCAAAGAAATCCGCTCTGTGTGGTCAACGTTGACAACTCATAATACGAGTCACAAGGGGGAAACAATGGTTTTGGAACACCAGGTATCAACTACCAAGCACAAGGACCTTCAATAAGAAGTGGCACGGTATGGCTACCATGTACAATGACCAACCAAAGTAGGCATGTGTCACTAACCATGACCAAAGAATATCACTATGTGTGGTAAACTTTGACAACTCATAACACGAGTCACAAATGGCCAGAGGGGGAAACAATGCTTTGTGAATACTAGTTATTGATTAGCAAGTACAAATACCTTCAATATGTAGTGGCAAAGTATGGCTACCATGCACAGTGACCAACCAGAGTATGCATATGTCACTGACCATGACCAAAGAATCTAACTTCATGTGGTCAACGTTGACAACTCACAACAAGAGTCACAGATAGTCAGAGGGGGTAACAATGGTTTGGGAACACTGGCTATCAACTAGAAAGCACAAATACCTTCAGTACGTAGTAACACGGTGTTGCAACCATGTATAGTGACAAACCAAAGTAGGCATATGCCATCAACCATGATGAAAAGAATTTCAAAGTGTGTGGTCAGCGTTGAACACCCATAACACGAGTCCCAAATGGTGAGAGGGGGAAACAATGGGTTCTGAACACTAGTAATCAACTAGCAAGTACAAAGACCTTCAACAAGTAGTGGCACGGTGTGGCTAGCATGCACGGTGACCAACCAAAGGATGCATATGTCACTAACTATGACCAAAGAAGTCCACTATGCGTGGTCAACATTGACAACTCATAACACGAGTCACAAATGGGCAGAGGGAGAGACAATGGTTTGGCAACCCTATGTATCGACTAGAAAGGACAGAGAACTTCAATACGTAGTGGCACGGTGTGGCTACCATACACACTGAACAACCAAACTATGCATATGTCACTGACCATGACCAAAGAATTCCAATATGGTTGGTCAGCGTTCACAACCCATGACACGAGTCACAAATGGCCAGAGGGAGAAACAGTGGTGTCGGAACACTATTTTTCAACTAGCAAGTACAACGATCTTGACTAAGTAGAAGCACAGTGTGGCTACCATGCACAATGACCGACCAAAGTAGGCATATGTACTACCTTTGACCAAATAAATCCGCAGTGTGTGGTCAACGTTGACAACTCATAATACAAGTCACAAATGGTCTGAGGGGGAAACAATGGTTTGGGAACACCAGGTGTCAAGTAGCAAGCACAACGACCTTCAATAAGTAGTGGCTTGGCGTGGCTACCATGTACAATGACCAACGAAAGTAGGCATGTGTCACTGACCATGACCAAAGAATGTCACTATGTGTGGTTAACTTTGACAACTAATAACACGATTCACAAATGGTCACAGGGGGAAACAATGGTTTGTGACTACTAGTTATCAATTGGCAAGTACAAAGACCTTCAATATGTAGTGGCACAGTGTGACTACCATGCACAGTGATCAACCAAAGTATGCATATGTCACTAACCATGCATGACCAAAGAATTTCACGTCATGTGGTCAACGCCGACAACTCACAACAAGAGTCACAGATAGTCAGAGGGGGTAACAATGGTTTGGGAACACTGTCCATCAACTAGAAAGTACAAAGACCTTCAGTACGTAGTGACACGGCGTGGAAACAATGTATAGTAACAAACCAATGTAGGCATATGCCACTTACCATGACCAAGCAAATTTCACAATCGGTGGTCAACATTGAAAACTCATAACACGAGTCACAAATGGTCAGAGGGGGAAACAATGGGTTGGGAACACCAGTTATCAACTAGTAAGTACAAACACTCTCAACAAGTAGTGGCAGGGTGTGGCTAGCGTGCACAGTGCCCAACCAAAGGATGCATATGTGACTGACTATGACCAAAGAAATCCACTATGTGTGGTCAACATTGAAAACTCATAACACGAGTCTCAAATGGTCAGAGGGAGAGACAATGATTTGGGAACCCTATGTATTGAGGATAAAGGACAAAGAAATTCAATATGCAGTGGCACGGTGCGGCTGCTATGCACAACGAACAACCAAACTAGGCATATGTCACTGACCATGACCAAAGAATTTCAGTATGGATGGTCAACGTTCACAACCCATAACACGAGTCACAAATGGTCAGAGGCCGAAAAATGGTTTTGGAATATAAGTTTCAACTAGCAAATACAACGACCTTCAATAAATAGTAGCACGGTGTGGCTACTATGTGCAATGATCAACCAACGTAGTCATATGCACTGCCTTTGACCAAAGAAATCCACTGTGTGTGGTGAACTTTGACAGCTCATAATACGAGTCACAAATGGTCATAGGGGGGAACAATGGTTTGGGAACGCCAGGCATTAAATAGCAAGCACAGGGAACTTAAATAAGTAGTGGCACAGTGTGGCTACAATGTACAATTACCAACCAACGTGGGCATGTGTCACTGACCATGACCAAAGAATGTCACTATTTGTGGTTAACTTTGACAACTCGTTACACAAGTCACAAATGGTCAGAGGGTGAAACAATGGTTTGTGAATACTAGTTATCGATTAGCAAGTACAAAGAAATTCAACATGTTGTGGCACAGTGTGGCTACCATGCATAGTGACCAACCAAAGTATGCATATATCTCTGACCATGACCAAATAATTTCACTTCGTGTGGTTAACATTGACATTTCACAAGAAGAGTCACAGATAGTCAGAGGGCATGACAATGGTTTGGGAACACTGGCTATAAAGTAGAAAGAACAAAGATCTTCAGTACGGAGTGACATGGTGTGGCAACCATGTACAGTGACAAACCAAAATAGGCATATGCCACTAACCATGACCTAAAGAATTTCATAGTGTGTGGTCAACGTTGAAAACTCATAACACTAGTCAGAAATGGTCAAAGGAGGAAACAATGGGTTGGGAACACTACTTATCAACAAGCAAGTACAAAGACCTTCAGCAAGTAGTGGCACGGTGTGGCTAGCGTGCACAGTGACCAAACAAAGGATGCATACGTTACTGACTATGACCAAAAAAATCCACTATGTGTGGTCAACATTGACAGCTCCTAACACGCGTCACAAATGGACAGAGGGAGAGACAATGGTTTGGGAACCCTATGTATCAACTAGAAAGGCCAAAGAACTTCAATAGGTAGTGGCATGGTGTGGCTACTATGCACACCAAACAACCAAACTAGGCACATGACACTGACCATGACCAAATAATTTAAACATGGGTGGTCAACATTCACAACCCATGACACGAGTCACAAATGGTCACAGGGGGAAACAATGGTTTCAGAATACTAGTTTTCAACTAGCAAGTACAACGACCTTAAATGAATAGAAGCATGGTGTGGCTACCATGCATAATGATCAACCAAAGTAGGCACATGTATTGCCTTTGACCAAAGAAATCCGTTGTTTGTGGTCAACTTTGACAATTCATAATACAAGTCACAAATGGTCAGAGGGAAAAACAACGGTTTGGGAACACCAGGTATCAACTAGCAAGCACATGGACCTTTAACAAGTAGTGGCACAGTGTGGCTACCATGTACAATGACCAACCAAAGTAGGCATGTGCCACTGACCATGAACAAAGAATGTCACTATGTGTGGTCAACTTTGACAACTCGTAACCCGAGTCACAAATGGTCAGAGGGGGGAACAATGGTTTGTAATTACTAGTTATTGATTGGCAAGTACGTAGACATTTAATATGTACTAGCACAGTGTGGCTACCATGCACAGTGACCAACCAAAGTATGCATATCTCACTGACCATGACCAAAGAATTTCACTTCAGGTGGTCAACGTTCACAACTCACAACAAGAGTCACGGATAGTCAGTGGGGATAATAATGGTTTGGGAACACTGGCTGTCAAGTAAAAAGCACAAACACCTTCAGCACGTAGTTACATGGCGTGGCAACCATGTCCTGTGAAAGACCAAAGTAGGCACATGCCATTAACCATGACAAAAAAAGAGTATCAAAGTGTGTGGTCAACGTTCAAAACTCATAACAAGAGTCCCAAATGGTTAGAGGGGGAAACAATGGGCTGGGAACACTAGTTATCAACTAGCAAGTACAAAGATCTTTAACAAGTAGTGGCACGGTGTGGCTAGCGTGCACAGTGACCAGCCAAAGGATGCATATGTCACTGACTATGACCAAAGAAGTCCACTATGTGTGGTCAACAATGACAACTCCACCACGAGTCACAAATGGTCAAAGGGAGAGACGACGGTTTGAGAACCCTATGTATTGACTAGAAAAGACAAAGAACTACAATACGTAGTGGCATGGTGTGCCTCCTATGCACACCAAACTACCAAACTAGGCATATGTCACTGACCATGACCAAAGAATTTCAGTATGGATGGTCAACGTTCACAACCAATGACACGGGTCACAAATGGTCAGAAGGGGGAAACAATGGTTTTGGAATACTAGTTATCAACTAGCAAGTACAACGACCTTGAATAAGTCATAGCACGGTATGGCTACCATACACAGTGACCGACCAAAGTAGGCATATGTCCTGCCTTTGACCAAAGAAATCTTCCGTGTATGGTCAACGTTGACAACTCATAATACGAGTCACAAAAGGTCAAAGGGGGAAACAATGATTTGGGAACACCAGGTATCAACTAGCAAGCACAAGGACCTTCAGTAAGTAGTGGCACGGTGTGGCTACCATGTACAATGACCAACCAATGTAGGCATGTGTTACCAACCATGACCAAAAATGTCACTATGTGTGGTCAACTTTGACAACTCATAACACGAGTCAGAAATGGGCAGAGGGGGAAAACAATGGTTTGTGAATACTATTTTTCGATTAGCAAGTCCAAAGACCTTCAATACTTAGTGGCACAGTGTAGCTACCATGCAGAGTGACCAACCAAGGTATGCATATGTCACTGACCATGACCAAACAATTTCAATTCATGTGGTCAATGTTGACAACTTACAATAAGAGTCACGGATAGTCAGAGGGGGGTAACAATGGTTTGGGAACACTGGCTATCAACTAGAAAGCACAAAGACCTTCAGTACGTAGTGACACATTGTGACAACCATGTACAGTGACAAACCAAAGTAGGCGTATGCCACTAACCATGACCAAAAGAATTTCTCAGTGTGTGGTCAACGTTGAAAACTCATAACATGAGTCACAAATGGTCAGAGGGGGAAACAATGGGCTGGGAACACTAGTTATCAACTAGCAAGTACAAAGACCTTCAACAAGTAGTGGCATGGTGTGGCTAGCATACAGAGTGACAAACCAAATTATGCATACGTCAATGACTATGACCAAAGAAGTCCACTATGTGTGGTCAACATTGACAACTCATAACACTAGATACAAATGGTCACGGGGAGATACAATGGTTTCAGAACCCTGTGTATCCACTATAAAGGACAAAGAACTTCAATACGTAGTGACACGGTGAGGCTACTATGCACACTCAACAACCAAACTAGGCATATGTCACTTACCATGACCAAAGAATTGCAGTATGGGTGGTTAATGTTCACAACCCATAACACGAGTCACAAATGGTCAGAGGGGGAAACAATGGTTTAGGATATTAGTATGAAACTAGCAAGTACAACGACCTTCCATAAGTAGTAGCACGGTGTGGCTACCATGTACAATGACCGACCAAAGTAGGCATGTGTCACTGACCATGACCAAAGATTGTCACTATGTGTGGTCATCTTTGACAACTCATATCAGGAGAAACAGATGGTCAAAGGGGGAAACAATGGTTTATGAATACTATTTATCGATTAGCTAGTACATAGTCATTCAATACGCAGTGGCAGAGAGTGGCTACCATGCACAGTGGCCAACCAACGTATGCATATGTCAGTGACCATGACCAGAGAATTTCACTTCATGTGGTCAACGTTGAGAACTCACAACAAGAGTCAAAGATAGTCAGGGGGGGTAACAATGGTTTGGGAACACTGGCTATCAACTGAGGACCAACCAAAGGATGCATTTGTTACTGACTATGACCAAAGAAATCCACTATGTGTGGTGAACATTGACAACTCATAACACGAGACACAAATGGTCAGAGGGAGAGACAATGGTTTGGGAACCATATGTATTGACTATAAAGGACAAAGAACTTCAATACGTAGTGGCACGGTATGGCTTCTATGCACACCAAACAACAAAACTAGGCATGTGTTACTGACTATGACCAAAGAATTTCAGTATGGGTGGTCAATGTTCACAATCTATAACACGAGTCACAAATGGTCAGAGGGGGGAACAATGGTTTCAGAATATCCATTTTCAACTAGCAAGTACAACGGCCTTGAAAAAGTAGTAGCACGGTGTGGGTACCAGACACAATGACCGACCAAAGTAGGCATGTGTACTGCCTTTGACCAAAGAAATCCGCTATGTGTGGTCAACACAGACAACTCATAATACAAGTCACAAATGGTCTGAGGGGGAAACAATGGTTTGGGAACACCAGGTATCAACTAGCAAGCACAGAGACCTTCAATAAGTAGTGTCAAAGTGTGGCTACCATGTACAATGACCAACCAAAGTAGGCTTGTGTCACTGACCATGACCAAAGAATGTCACTATGTGTGGTCAACTTCGACAACTCATAACACGAGTCACAAATGGTCTGAGGGGGAAACAATGGTTTGGGAACACCAGGTATCAACTAGCAAGCACAGAGACCTTCAATAAGTAGTGTCAAAGTGTGGCTACCATGTACAATGACCAACCAAAGTAGGCTTGTGTCACTGACCATGACCAAAGAATGTCACTATGTGTGGTCAACTTCGACAACTCATAACACGAGTCACAAATGGTCAGAAGGGGAAACAATGGTTTGTGAATACTAGTTATTGATTAGCAAGTACAAAGATCTTCAATATGTAGTGGCACAATGTGGCTACCATGCACAGTGACCAACCACAGTATGCATATGTAACTGACCATGGCCAAAGAATCTCACTTCGTGTGGTCAACGTTGACAACTCACAACAAGATTCAAAGATAGTCAGAGGGGGTAACAATAGTTTGAGAACACTGGCTATCAACTACAAAGCACAAAGACCTTCAGTACGTAGTGACACGGCGTGGCAACCATGTACAGTGACAAACCACAGGAGGCATATGCCAATAACCATGACCAACAGAATTTTACAGTGTGTGGTCAACGTTAAAAACGTAGAACACGAGTCAAAAATGGTCAAAGGGGGAGACAATGGGTCGAGAACACTATTTATCAACTAGCAAGTACAAAGACCTTCAGCAAGTAGTGGCACGGCGTGGCTAGCGTGCACAGTGACCAGTCAAATGATGCATACGTCACTGACTATGACCAACAAAGTCCACTATGTGTGGTCAACATTGAGAACTCATAACACGACTCACAAATGGTCAGAGGGAGAGACAATAGTTTGAGATCCCTATGTATCGACTATAAAGGACAACGAACTTCAATACATAGTGGCACGGTGTGGCTACTATGCACACCAAACAACCAAACCAGGCATATGCCACTGCCCATGACCAAACAATCTAAGTATGGGTGGTCAACGTTCACACCCCATAACACGAGTCACAAATGGTCCGAGGGGGAAACAATGGTTTCATAATATTAGTTTTCAACCAGCAAGTACAACGACCTTGAATAAGTAGTAGCACGGTGTGGCTACCATTCACAATGACCGACCAACGTAGGCATATGTACTGCCTTTGACCAAAGAAATCCGCTGTGTGTGGTCAACGTTGACAACTCATAACACGAGTCACAAATGGTCAGAGGGGGGAACAATGGTTTGGGAACACCAGGTATCAATAAGCAAGCACAAGGACCCTCAATGAGTAGTGGCACGGTATGGATACCATGTACAATGACCAACCAAAGTAGGCATGTGTCACTGACCATGGCCAAAGAATGTCACTATGTGTGTTCACTTTTGACAACTCACAACACGAGTCACTAATGCTCAGAGGGGGAAACAATGGTTTGTGAATACTAGTTTTTGAATAGAAAATACAAAGACCTTTCATATGTAGTGGCACAGTGTGGCTACCATGCACAGTGACCAACCAAAGTATGCATATCTCACTGACCCTGGCAAAAAAAATTCACTTCATGTGGTCAATGTTGACAACTCACAGCACGACTCACAGATAGTCAGAGGGGGTAACAATGGTTTGGGAACACTGGCTATCAACTAGAAAGCACAAAGACCTTGAGTACGTAGTGACACGGCGTGGCAACCATTTACAGTGACAAACCAACGTAGGCAAATGCCACTAACCATGACCAAAAGAACTTCATAGTGTGTGGTCAACGTTTAAAACTTATAACACGAGTCACAAATGGTCAGAGGGGGGAACAATGGTTTGGGAACACCAGGTATCAACTAGCAAGCACAGAGACCTTCAATAAGTAGTGTCAAAGTGTGGCTACCATGTACAATGACCAACCAAAGTAGGCTTGTGTCACTGACCATGACCAAAGAATGTCACGATGTGTGGTCAACTTTGACAACTCATAACACGAGTCACAAATGGTCAGCGGGGGAAACAATGGTTTGTGAATACCAGTTTTTGAATAGAAAATACAAAGACCTTTCATATGTAGTGGCACAGTGTGGCTACCATGCACAGTGACCAACCAAAGTATGCATATCTCACTGACCCTGGCAAAAAAAATTCACTTCATGTGGTCAATGTTGACAACTCACAGCACGACTCACAGATAGTCAGAGGGGGTAACAATGGTTTGGGAACACTGGCTATCAACTAGAAAGCACAAAGACCTTGAGTACGTAGTGACACGGCGTGGCAACCATTTACAGTGACAAACCAACGTAGGCAAATGCCACTAACCATGACCAAAAGAACTTCCCAGTGTGTCGTCAACGTTGAAAACTCATAACACGAGTCACAACTGGTCAGAGGGGGAAACAATGGGTTGGGAACACTGGTTATCAACTAGGAAGTACAAAGACTTTCAACAAGTAGTGGCACGGTGAAGCTAGCGTGCACAGTGACCAACCAAAGGATGCATACCTCACTGGATACGACCAAAGAAATACACTATGTGTGGTCAACATAGACAACTTATTACAGTAGTCACAAATGGTCATAGGGAGAACAATCGTTTGGGAAACCTATGTATTGACTAGAAAGTACAAAGAACTTTGATACGTAGTGGCACGGTGTGGCTATTATGCACACCGAACAACGAAACTAGGCATATGTCACTAACCATGACCAATGAATTTCAACATGGGTGGTCAGCGTTCACAACCCATGACACGAGTCACACATAGTCAAAGGGGGAAACAATGGTTTTGGAATATTAGTTCTCAACTAGCAAGTACAACGACCTCGAATACGTTGTAGCAGGGTGTGGCTACCATGCACAATGACCAACCAAGGTAGGAATATGTACTGCCCTTGACCAAAGAAATCCGCTCTGTGTGGTCAACGTTGACAACTCACAATGCGAGTCACAAATGGTCAGGGTGGGAAACAATGGTTTGGGAACACCTGGTCTCTACTAGCAAGCACAAAAACATTCAATAAGTAGTGGCACGATGTGCCTACCATGTACAATGACCAACCTAAGTAGGCATGTTTTACTGACCATGACCAAAGAATGTCACTATGTGTGGTCAACTTTGACAACACATAACACGAGTCACAAATGGTCAAAGGGGGAAACAATGGTTTATGAATACTCTTTATCGATGAGCAAGTACAAAGACCTTCAATATGTAGTGGCACAGTGTGGCTACCATGCACAGTGACCAGCCAAAGAATACATATGTCACTGACCATGACCAAATAATTTCACTTCATGTGGTAAACGTTGACAACTCACAACAGTCACAGATAGTCAGAGGGAGAAACAATAGTCTGGAAAACACTGGCTATCAACAATAAAGCACAAATACCTTCAGTACGTAGTGACACGGGGTGGCAACCATGTACAATGACAAACCAAAGTAGGCATATGCCACTAAACATGACCACAAGAATTTCATAGTGTGTGGTCAACGTTTAAAACTTATAACACGAGTCACAAATGGTCAGAGGGGAAACAATGGGTTGGGAACACTAGTCATCAACTAGCAAGTACAAAGACATCCAACAAGTAGAGGCACTGTGTGGCTAGCATGCACAGTGATCAACCAAAGGATGCATACGTCACTGAATATGATCAAAGAAGTCCACTATGTGTGGTCAACATTGACAACTCATAACACGAGTCACAAATGGTTAGAGGGAGAGACAATGGTTTGGGAACCCTATGTATCGACTAGGAAGGACAAAGATCTTCAATACATAGTTGCACAGTGTGGCCACTATGCACACCAAAGAACAAAACTCGGTATATGTCACTGACCATGACCAAAGAATTTTAGTATGGGAGGTCAACGTTCACAGCCCATAACACAAGTCACAAATGGTCATATGGGGGAACAATGGTTTCGGAATTTTAGTTTTTAACTGGTAAGTACAACGACCTTGAATACGTAGTAGCACGGTGTGGCTACCATGCACAAAGACCGACCAAAGTAGGCATATGTACTGCCTTTGACCAAAGAAATGCGCTGTGTGTGGTCAACGTTGACTGCTCATAATATGAGTCACAAATGGTCAGAGTGGGAAACAATGGTTTGTGAATGCTAGTAATCGATTAGAAAGTACAAAGACCTTCAATATGTAGTGGCACGGTGTGGCTACCATGCACAGTGACCAACAAAAGAATGCACATATCACTGACCATGACCAAAGAATTTCACTTCATATTGTCAACGTTGACAACTCACAACAGGAGTCAGAGATAGTTCAAGGGGGTAACAATGGTTTGGGAACATTGGCTATCAAGTGGAAACACGAATACCTTCAGTACGTAGTGACACAGCGTGGCAACCATGTACAGTGACAAGCCAAAGTAGGCATATGCCACTAACCATGACCAAACGAATTTCACAGTGTGTGGTCAAGTTGAAAACTCATAACATGAGTAATAAATGGTCAGAGGGGGAAAAATGGGTTGGGAACTCTAGTTATCAACTAGCAAGTATAAAGACCTTCAACAAGTAGTGGCACGGTGTGGCTAGCGTGCACAGTGACCA
>SZWC01002431.1:201049-219934 GCA_023375785.1 Penium margaritaceum
ATTTCAGCTGCAACCCTTCATCAGAGATCACAGGAGAATGGATGGAGAAGCAGAACTTCGAGCCATCAAAGAACGGCCTCGCACTCCGCAATCTCCCACATCCTGTAATGGGGTGGAATACTGGGAGCGTTACTACTGACCATTCCCCTTGCCTTCTTACCTCTTGTCAAGCTTCAAGGGGGGTGTTAGAATGAAGCCTTGACAAGGCATTAAAATATCAATCTCGGTCTCAATAACGGTTCAAGGCAAAGGACTCAGCCACCTTGACCAACGGCTCTCCGGTCACTTGACCGTTCGGACCCTACCGTCAAGTCATCCCCTAATAAAGTGACACCTTTCACCTGCGTCCGGCTAGCGGAAGGAAGCCGTTACTCTGCTTGTTTGTCCTGTTGTGTCTTTTTATACCAAGGATGTTAATTCACTTGAGCTAATCAGAACAGTTCTGTTCATCTTGTTCCCTTTGGTTCCGCGGCTTTGTCGCTGTGCTCTCGCTCTTCTTGCTCCTACCGTCTTTTGCCCACCACTCTTGCCTCGCAGCTCTTCGCTTCGTCACCTTCGTTCCTTCGCTCAACCTCATTGCGTCACTCGCTTCGCTCTCCTCTCCTCCTGCCTATCTCGTATCCCCGGCGCCTCACCTCTCTCAATGCTCTGCGACTAACTCCATGTGCCTGCACTCACCTTTCTGCCTCCGTCACTTCGCTACCAAGCTCCTCCATGATCCATTGCTTCTGCTTGCTTCTGCTCTTGCCGCCCCCATTCCTTGCATTCTCCTGACACAACTATCAACTAGCAAACACAGGGACCATCAATTAGTAGTGGCACAGTGTGGCTACCATGGACAATGACCAACCAAAGTAGGCATGTATCACTGACCATGACCAAAGAATGTCACTATGTGTGGTCAACTTTGACAGCTCATAACACAAGTCACAAATGGTTAGAGGGGGAAACAATGTTTTGTGAATACTAGGTATCGATTAGCAAGTACAAAGACCTTCAATATGAAGTCGCACAGTGTGGCTACCATGCACAGTGACCAACCAAAGTATGCATATGTCACTGACCATGCCCAAAGAATTTCACTTCATGTGGTCAACGTTGAAAACTCACAACAAGAGTCACACATAGACAGAGGGGGTAACAATGGCTTGGGAACTCTGGCTATCAACTAGAAAGCACAAAGACCTTCGGTACGTAGTGACACGGCGTGGAAACCATGTACAATGACAAACCAAAGTAGGCATATGCCAATAACCATGACCTAAAGAATTTCACAGTGTGTGGTCAACACTGAAAACTCATAACACGAGTCTCAAATGGTCAAAGGGGGAAACAATGGATTGCGAACACTAGTTATCAACAAGCAAGTACAAAGACATTCAAGAAGTAGTGGCACTGTGTGGCTAGCATGCACAGTGACAAACCAAAGGATGCATATGTTACTGACTATGACCAAAGAAGTCCACTATGTGTCGTCGACATTGACAACTCATAACACGAGTCACAGATGGTCAGAGGGAGAGTCAATGGTTTGGGAACCCTATGTATTGACTACAAGGGACAAAGAACTTCAATACGTAGTGGCACAGTGTGGCTACTATGCACAACGAACAACCAAACTAGGCATATGTCAATGACCATGAGCAAAGAATTTTAGTATGGGTGGTCAATGTTCACAACCCATAACACGAGTCACAAATGGGCAGGGGGGAAACAATGGTTTTGGAATATTAGCTTTCAACTAGCAAGTACAACGACCTTCAAAACGTAGTAGCACGGTTTGGCTACCATGTACAATGACTGACCAAAGTAGGCATATATACTGCCTTTGACCAAAGAAATCCGTTGTGTGTGGTCAACTTTGACAACTCATAATACGAGTCACAAATGGTCAGAGGGGGAAACATTGGTTTGGAAACACCAGGTATCAACTAGCAAGCACAAGGACCTTCAATAAGTAGTGGCAAGGTGTAGCTACCATGTACAATGACCAACCAAAGTAGGCATGTGCCACTGACCATGACCAAAGAATGTCACGATGTGTGGTCAACTTTGACAACTCATAACACGAGTCACAAATGGTCAGCGGGGGAAACAATGGTTTGTGAATACTATTTATTGATTATCAAGTACAATACATCTAATAGGCAGTGGCACAGTGTGGCCACCATGCACAGTGACCAACCAAAGTATGCATATGTCACAGACCAAAGAATTTCACTTCACGTGGTCAACGCTGACAATTCACAACAAGAGTCATTGATAGTCACAGGCATTAACAATGGTTTGGGAACACTCGCTATGAACTAGAAAGCATAAAGACCTTCAGTACGTAGTGACATGGCTTAACCATGTACAATGACAAACCAAAGTAGGCATATGCCACTAACCATGACCAAAAGAATTTCACAGTGTGTGGTCAACATCGAAAACTCATAACACGAGTCATAAATGGTCAAAGGGGGGAAACAATTCGTTGGAAAGACTAGCTGTCAACTAGCAAGTGCAAATACCTTCAACAAGTAGTGGCACGGTGTGGCTAGCGTGTACAGCGACCAACCAAAGGATGCATACGTCACTGACTTTGTCCAGAGAAGTCCACTATGTGAGGTCAACATTGACAACTCATAACACGAGTCACAAATGGTCAGAGGGAGAGACAATGGTTTGGGAACCATATGTATCAACTAGAGAAGACAAATAACTTCAATACGTAGTGGCACGGTGTGGCTACTATGCACACCAAACAACCAAACTAGGCATATGTCACTGACCATGACCAAAGAATTTCAGAATGGGTGGTCAACGTTCACAACCCATAACACGAGTCACAACCGGTCACAGGGGGAGACAATGGTTTCTGAATATTAGTTTTCAACTAGCAAGTACAACGACCTTGAATAAATAGTAGCACGGTGTGGCTAACATGCACAATCACCGACCAAAGTAGGCATATGTACTGCCTTTGACCAAAGAAATCCGTTGTGTGTGGTCAACTTTGACAACTCATAACACGAGTCACAACCGGTCACAGGGGGAGACAATGGTTTCTGAATATTAGTTTTCAACTAGCAAGTACAACGACCTTGAATAAATAGTAGCACGGTGTGGCTAACATGCACAATCACCGACCAAAGTAGGCATATGTACTGCCTTTGACCAAAGAAATCCGCTGTGTGTGGTAAACGTTGAAAACTCATCAAACAAGTCACAAATGGTCAGAGGGGGAAACAATGTTTTTCAATACTAGTTATCAAGTAGCAAATACAAAGACCTTCAATATGCAGTGGCACAGTGTGGCTACTATGCACAGTGACCAACCAAAGTATGCATATGTCAGTGACCATGACCAAAGAATTTCACTTCATGTTGTCAACGATGACAACTCACAACAAGAGTCACAGATAGTCAAGGTGGTAACAATGGTTTGGGAATACTGGCTATCAACTAGAAAGCACAAAGACCTTCCTTACGTAGTGACACGGCGTGGCAACCATGTTCAGTGATAAACTAAAGAAAGCATATGCCACTAACCGTAACCAAAAGAATTTCACAGTGTGTGGTCAACATTGAAAACTCATAACACGAGTCACAAATGGTCGGAGGGGGAAACAATGGGTTGGGAACACTATTTATCAACTAGCAAGTACAAAGACCTGCAACAAGTAGAGGCATGGTGTGGCTAGCGTGCACAGTGACCAACCATAGGATGCATACGTCACTGACTATGACCAAAGAAACCCACTATGTGTGGTCAACATTGACAACTCATAACACGAGTCACAAATGGTCACAAGAAGAGACAATGCTTTGTGAACCCTATGTATTGACTAGAAAGGACAAAGAACTTCAATACGAAGTGGCACTGTGTGGCAAATATGCACACCAAACAACCAAACTAAGCTTATGTTACTGACCGTGATCAAATAATTTCAGTATGGGTGGTCAACGTTCACAACCCATAACACAAGTCACAAATGGTTAGAGGGAGAAACAATGGTTTTGGAATATTACTTTTTGACTAGCAAGTACATCCACCTTCAATAAGTAGTAGCACGGTATGGCTACCATGCACAATGACCGACCAAAGTAGGCATATGTATTGCCTTTTACCAAAGATATGCGCTATGTGTGGTCAACATTGAAAACTCATAATACGAGTCACAAATGGCCAGAGGGAGAAACAATGGTTTGGGAACACTGGCTATCAACTAGAAAGCGCAAAGACATTGAGTACGTAGTGACACGGCGTGACAACCATGTACTGTGACAAACCAAAGTAGGCATATGCCACTAACCATGACCGAAAGAATTTCACAGTGTGTGGTCAACGTTGAAAACTCATAACACAAGTCACGAATGGTCAGAGGGGGAAACAATGGGTTGAGAACACTAGTTATCAGCTAGCAAGTACGAAGACATTCAACAAGTAGTGGCACGGTGTGGCTACTAAGCACATCCAACAACCAAACTAGGCATATGTCACTGACCATGACTAAAGAATTTCAGTATGGGTGGGCAACGTTCACAACCCATAACACGAGTCACAAGTGGTCAGAGGGGGAAGCAATGGTTTGTGAATACTAGTTATTGATTAGCAAGTGCAAAGACCTTCAATATGTAGTGGCACAGTGTGGCTACCAGGCACAGTGACCAACCAAAGAATGCATATGTCGCTGACCATGACTAAAGAATTTCAGTATGGGTGGGCAACGTTCACAACCCATAACACGAGTCACAAGTGGTCAGAGGGGGAAGCAATGGTTTGTGAATACTAGTTATTGATTAGCAAGTGCAAAGACCTTCAATATGTAGTGGCACAGTGTGGCTACCAGGCACAGTGACCAACCAAAGAATGCATATGTCGCTGACCATGACTAAAGAATTTCAGTATGGGTGGGCAACGTTCACAACCCATAACACGAGTCACAAGTGGTCAGAGGGGGAAGCAATGGTTTGTGAATACTAGTTATTGATTAGCAAGTGCAAAGACCTTCAATATGTAGTGGCACAGTGTGGCTACCAGGCACAGTGACCAACCAAAGAATGCATATGTCGCTGACCATGACTAAAGAATTTCAGTATGGGTGGGCAACGTTCACAACCCATAACACGAGTCACAAGTGGTCAGAGGGGGAAGCAATGGTTTGTGAATACTAGTTATTGATTAGCAAGTGCAAAGACCTTCAATATGTAGTGGCACAGTGTGGCTACCAGGCACAGTGACCAACCAAAGAATGCATATGTCGCTGACCATGACTAAAGAATTTCAGTATGGGTGGGCAACGTTCACAACCCATAACACGAGTCACAAGTGGTCAGAGGGGGAAGCAATGGTTTGTGAATACTAGTTATTGATTAGCAAGTGCAAAGACCTTCAATATGTAGTGGCACAGTGTGGCTACCAGGCACAGTGACCAACCAAAGAATGCATATGTCGCTGACCATGACTAAAGAATTTCAGTATGGGTGGGCAACGTTCACAACCCATAACACGAGTCACAAGTGGTCAGAGGGGGAAGCAATGGTTTGTGAATACTAGTTATTGATTAGCAAGTGCAAAGACCTTCAATATGTAGTGGCACAGTGTG
Organism: Penium margaritaceum; assembly: GCA_023375785.1. Taxonomy (NCBI): domain Eukaryota; kingdom Viridiplantae; phylum Streptophyta; class Zygnematophyceae; order Desmidiales; family Peniaceae; genus Penium; species Penium margaritaceum. The sequence goes on from SZWC01002431.1 coordinate 206,641, forward strand.
GCTACCAGGCACAGTGACCAACCAAAGAATGCATATGTCGCTGACCATGACTAAAGAATTTCAGTATGGGTGGGCAACGTTCACAACCCATAACACGAGTCACAAGTGGTCAGAGGGGGAAGCAATGGTTTGTGAATACTAGTTATTGATTAGCAAGTGCAAAGACCTTCAATATGTAGTGGCACAGTGTGGCTACCAGGCACAGTGACCAACCAAAGAATGCATATGTCGCTGACCATGACTAAAGAATTTCAGTATGGGTGGGCAACGTTCACAACCCATAACACGAGTCACAAGTGGTCAGAGGGGGAAGCAATGGTTTGTGAATACTAGTTATTGATTAGCAAGTGCAAAGACCTTCAATATGTAGTGGCACAGTGTGGCTACCAGGCACAGTGACCAACCAAAGAATGCATATGTCGCTGACCATGACTAAAGAATTTCAGTATGGGTGGGCAACGTTCACAACCCATAACACGAGTCACAAGTGGTCAGAGGGGGAAGCAATGGTTTGTGAATACTAGTTATTGATTAGCAAGTGCAAAGACCTTCAATATGTAGTGGCACAGTGTGGCTACCAGGCACAGTGACCAACCAAAGAATGCATATGTCGCTGACCATGACTAAAGAATTTCAGTATGGGTGGGCAACGTTCACAACCCATAACACGAGTCACAAGTGGTCAGAGGGGGAAGCAATGGTTTGTGAATACTAGTTATTGATTAGCAAGTGCAAAGACCTTCAATATGTAGTGGCACAGTGTGGCTACCAGGCACAGTGACCAACCAAAGAATGCATATGTCGCTGACCATGACTAAAGAATTTCAGTATGGGTGGGCAACGTTCACAACCCATAACACGAGTCACAAGTGGTCAGAGGGGGAAGCAATGGTTTGTGAATACTAGTTATTGATTAGCAAGTGCAAAGACCTTCAATATGTAGTGGCACAGTGTGGCTACCAGGCACAGTGACCAACCAAAGAATGCATATGTCGCTGACCATGACTAAAGAATTTCAGTATGGGTGGGCAACGTTCACAACCCATAACACGAGTCACAAGTGGTCAGAGGGGGAAGCAATGGTTTGTGAATACTAGTTATTGATTAGCAAGTGCAAAGACCTTCAATATGTAGTGGCACAGTGTGGCTACCAGGCACAGTGACCAACCAAAGAATGCATATGTCGCTGACCATGACTAAAGAATTTCAGTATGGGTGGGCAACGTTCACAACCCATAACACGAGTCACAAGTGGTCAGAGGGGGAAGCAATGGTTTGTGAATACTAGTTATTGATTAGCAAGTGCAAAGACCTTCAATATGTAGTGGCACAGTGTGGCTACCAGGCACAGTGACCAACCAAAGAATGCATATGTCGCTGACCATGACTAAAGAATTTCAGTATGGGTGGGCAACGTTCACAACCCATAACACGAGTCACAAGTGGTCAGAGGGGGAAGCAATGGTTTGTGAATACTAGTTATTGATTAGCAAGTGCAAAGACCTTCAATATGTAGTGGCACAGTGTGGCTACCAGGCACAGTGACCAACCAAAGAATGCATATGTCGCTGACCATGACTAAAGAATTTCAGTATGGGTGGGCAACGTTCACAACCCATAACACGAGTCACAAGTGGTCAGAGGGGGAAGCAATGGTTTGTGAATACTAGTTATTGATTAGCAAGTGCAAAGACCTTCAATATGTAGTGGCACAGTGTGGCTACCAGGCACAGTGACCAACCAAAGAATGCATATGTCGCTGACCATGACTAAAGAATTTCAGTATGGGTGGGCAACGTTCACAACCCATAACACGAGTCACAAGTGGTCAGAGGGGGAAGCAATGGTTTGTGAATACTAGTTATTGATTAGCAAGTGCAAAGACCTTCAATATGTAGTGGCACAGTGTGGCTACCAGGCACAGTGACCAACCAAAGAATGCATATGTCGCTGACCATGACTAAAGAATTTCAGTATGGGTGGGCAACGTTCACAACCCATAACACGAGTCACAAGTGGTCAGAGGGGGAAGCAATGGTTTGTGAATACTAGTTATTGATTAGCAAGTGCAAAGACCTTCAATATGTAGTGGCACAGTGTGGCTACCAGGCACAGTGACCAACCAAAGAATGCATATGTCGCTGACCATGACTAAAGAATTTCAGTATGGGTGGGCAACGTTCACAACCCATAACACGAGTCACAAGTGGTCAGAGGGGGAAGCAATGGTTTGTGAATACTAGTTATTGATTAGCAAGTGCAAAGACCTTCAATATGTAGTGGCACAGTGTGGCTACCAGGCACAGTGACCAACCAAAGAATGCATATGTCACTGACCATGACCAAAGGATTTCAGTATGGCTGGTCAATGTTTACAACCCATAACACCAGTCACAAATGGTCATAGGGGAAAAAATTGGTTTCAGAATACTAGGTTTCAGATAGCAAGTACAACGACCTTCAACAAGTAGTAACACGGTATGGCTACCATGCACAATGACCGACCAAAGTAGGCATATGTACTGCCTTTAACCAAAGAAATCAACTGTGTGTTGTCAACGTTGACAACTCTTAAAACGAGCCACAAATGGTCAGATGGGGAAACAATGGTTTGGGAACACCACGTACCAGGTAGAATTTCACTTCATGTGGTCAACGCTGACAACTCACAACAAGAGTCACAGATAGTCAGGGGGGGGTAACAATGGTTTGGGAACACTGGCTATCAACTAAAAAGCACGAAGACCTTCTGTACGCAGGGACACTGTGTGGCAACCATGTACAGTGACAAACCAAAGTAGGCAAATGCCGCTAACCATGACCAAGAGAATTTCAAAGTGTGTGGTCAACGTTGAAAACTCATAAGACGAGTCACAAATGGTCAGAGGGGGAAACAATGGGTTGGGAACACTAGTTATCAACTAGCAAGTACAAAGAACTTTAATAAGTAGAGGCACGATGTGGCTAACGTGCACAATGACCAACCCACGGATGCATACATCACTGATTATGACCAAAGGAATCCACTACGTGCGGTCAGCATTGACAGCCCAAAACACGGGTCATAAATTGTCAGAGGGAGAGACAATGGTTTGGGAACCCTATGTATTGTCTAGAAAGGACAAAGAACTTCAATAAGTAGTGGCACGGTGTGGCTACTATGCACGCCGAACAACCAAACTAGGCATATGTCACTGACCATGACCAAACAATTTTCGTATGGGTAGTAAACGTTCACAGCCCATAACACGAGTCACAAATGGTGAGAGGGGGAAACAATGGTTTTGGAATATAATTTTTCAACTAGCAAGTACAACGACCCTCAATTAGTAGTAGCAGGGTGTGGCTAGCACGAAGAATGACCGACCAAAGTAGGCATATGTACTGCCTTTGACCAAAAAAAATCCGCAGTGTGTTATCAACGTTGAAGACTCATAATACGAGTCACAAATGGTCAGAGGGGAAAACAATGGTTGGAAAACACCAGGTATCAACGAGCAAGCACAGGGACCTTCAATAAGTAGTGGCATGGTGTGGCTACCATGTACAATGACCAACCAAAATAGGCATGTGTCACTCACCATGACCAAAGAATGTCACTATGTGTGGTCAACTTTGACAATTCATAACACCAGTCACAAATGGCCACAGGGGGGAAAAAATGGTTTGTGAATACTAGTTATCGATTAGCAAGTACAAAGACCTTCAATATGTAGTGGCATAGTGTGGCTACCATGCACAGTGACCAACCACAGTATGAATATGTGACTGACCATGACCAAGGAATTTCATTTCATGTGGTAGAAAATGACAACTCACAACAAGAGTAACAGATAGTCAGAGGAGGTAGCAATGGTTTGGGAAGACTGGCTATCACATAGAAAGCACAAAGACCTTCATTACGTAGTGACACGGCGTGGAAACCATGTACACTGACAAACCAAAGTAGGCATATATCACTAACCATGACCAAAAACATTCACAATGTGTGGTCAACGTTGAAAACTCATAACACGAGTCACAAATGGTCAGAGGGGGCAACAATGGGTTGGGAACACTAGTTATCAACTAGCAAATATGAAGACCTTCAACATGTAGTGGCATAGTGTTGCTAGCGTCCACATTGACCAACCAAAGGATGCATACGTCAATGACTTTAACCAAAGAAATCCACTATGTCTGGTCAACATTGACAACTCATAACACGAGTCACAAATGGTCAGAGGGAGAGACAATGGTTTTGGAATCCTATGAATCAACTAGAGAGGACAAAGAACTTCAATACGTAGTGGCACGGTGTTGCTACTATGCACGCTGAACAACCAAACTAAGCATATGTCACTGACCATGACCAAAGAATATCAGTATGGGTGGTCAACCTTCACAACCCATATCACAAGTAACAAATGGTCAAAGAAGGAAACAATGGTGTCGGAATATTAGTTTTCAAATAGCAAGTACAACGACCGTCAATAATTAGTAGCAAGGTGTGGCTACCATGCACAATGACCGACCAAAGTAGGCATATGTACTGCCTTTTACCAACGAAATCCGCTGTGTGTGGTCAACGTTGACAACTCATAATACGAGTCACAAATGGTCAGTGGGAGAAACAATGGTTTGGGAACACCAAGTATTAACTAGCAAACACAAGGACCTTCAATAGTGGCACGGTGTGGCTGCAATGTACAATGACCAACCAAAGCAGGCATGCCTCACTGGCCATGACCAATGAAGGTGACTATGTGTGGTCAACTTTGACAACTCATAATACGAGTCGCAAATGGTCAGAGGGGGAAGCAATGGTTTGTGAATACTAGTTATCGATTAGCAAGTACAAAGACTTTCAATATGTAGTGGCACAATGTGGCTACCATGCACTGTGACCAACCAAAGTATGCATATGTCACTGACCATGACCAAAGAGTTTCACTTCATGTGGTCAACGTTGACAACTCGCAACAAGAATCACAAATAGTCACAATGGGTAACAATGGTTTTGGAACACTGGCTATCAACTAGAAAGCATAAAGACCTTCGGTACGCAGTGACACGGCATGGCAACCATGTACAGTGACAAACCAAAGTAGGCATATGCCACTAACCATGACAGAAAGAATTTCACAGTGTGTGGTCAACGTTGAAAACTCATAACACGAGACACAAATGGTCAGAGGGGGAAACAATGGGTTGGGAACACTAGTTATGAACTAGCAAGTACAACGTACTGCCTTTGACCGACCAAAGCAGGCACATATACTGCCTTTGACCAATGAAATCCGCTGTGTGTGGTCAACGTTGACAACTCATAATACGAGTCACAAAAGATCATATGGGGAACAATGGTTTGGTAACACCAGGTATCAACAAGCAAGCACGAAGACCTTCAATAAGCAGTGGCACGGAATGGCTATTATGTACAATGACCAACCAAAGTAGACATGTACCACTGACCATGACCAAGGAATTTCATTATGTGTGGTCAACTTTGACAACTCATAACACGAGTCACAATTGGTCAGAGGGGGAAACAATGGTTTGTCAATACTAGTTATGGATTAGCAGGTACAAAGACCTTCAGTATGTAGTGGCACAGTGTGGCTACCATGCACAGTGACCAAACAAAGGAAGCTTCCACATGTCTTCTCATTGTATCAGAGCGGTGAGACGGTTCTCGCCGAGCTGCGCAACAGAGATGCAGCAGAGCAGCAGTAGTGAGCGTCACCACTGCAGTCAATCCAGAGGGACCTGTCAACGACAGCCTTCGACGTCACCCACCTTCAGCACATGAGAGTACATCAGTAGCAGCCGATAGCAGCAGCAAGCGACAGCTACAATAGGTGGCAGCCACTAGTAGCGGCGGCAGCCGGCCGCTGCCGCAGCAGGCCGCTGCCACAGCAGGTGGTTGCGGGCAGCAGCAGCACTAGCGCGCGGCAGCAGCAGCGTGTAGGAGGACCAGCGCGTAGCAGCGCTGCGTAGCGGCGGCGGCACCAGCGGCAGGCAGAAACAACGTTGCGCGGCGGCGGCGGCAATAGCGGCGGGCAGCAGCAGCGTGCAGCAACCTCAGGATTGAGAAGCAACAGCAGCAACATACATCAATAGCAATAGCACGAGTAGCACAGCAGAGTAGCAGCACCGTATGAGTGCGCAATGGTAGCAGCGAGCGGCAATAGCAGCGCGCAGCAGTCGCAGCATGCAGCAACAGTAGGAGTAGTGCGCAACTGCTGCCAGAGATGCGCACGCAGCCGCGCAACTGCTATTGTAGGTGCTAATACAGCATCAACAATAGCTGAAATGAAGCTGTTTCGAAGCCTCCGTGCAACTTCCGCGCGGCTGCTGTGGAGCAGCCCCCCCTTTCCTCCCACACGGCAAGGCAACAATCGTGAGGGTTGTCAAAAAAATAAAAAAAAAGGGAGGGTTTTCACGACGTCAGCATCTTTCCTGCTGACGTCATTTGATGTATGCTGACATCAGCAAACTCTTGTTGATGTCAGCAATTGCCTTGGTCAAATTTTTGGTTGGAAAAGTCAAAATTTGCCTGCGTTTGAAATCCTCGTGAAATGCTCACCATTCTACAATCCGACCAATTTGACATCCCGGCCTATACTGAGCGCTGACATGGCTCTGGCCGGTGATATGGGCAAAAGACCACTAGATCCCTCTTCTTCCTCTTCAGGGGTCATGAGCCCATGCTCGTAGGCTATTGAGGACCTATGGAGCCAGCACGACGAGATGCGTCGTCTGCACCAGCAGCAGACTCACGCCATCCGTATGCTTACTAAGCTTCTTCGTGGTCAGTCCATGGTCCCACGACAGACCTCCGAGGGAGCGGTCGGTGTTGCACCCTTTGCACAGTTCTCAACACTAGCGCTGGTGACAGGAGCAGGACGCGACCCGACATCTCTTGATCCTTGGGATGAGGATCCCGACATGCCACGCATGGAGGGCGGCTCTCACGAGAGTGAGATTCCTGTGCTTTAGGAGCGTCTCCTCCAGCTCTAGACGAGCTCTCGGCCCCCACACACATCTCGTTTCTCTCTTCCCGATATTTGATCCTCGCCCGATCTCCACCCCAGCGACTTTCCTCTTCCTGATGTCTTCCCTATCCCTCGTCCTTCTCAGCCTGCGGTTGCTCTCCCTGCGGAATGGCAACCCAAGGATTTTGAGACACCGCCCCCATGGTATGTTAGCGAGGACGGTTTCGACTACTGGGAGATCCTTTTCCAAGTTTGGGCCACTTCAGAGGGAGTGTGGCCCTATTACCACAGTCTGTATCAGAATACGGATCGAGCACAGGTGCTCACGGCGGCAAGGGTGATGCGCAGACTCCTTCATGCCATGCCGCACGAGACCGTCCTAGACTTCCGCTCGTTCCTTGGAGAGGCCAGCACAGGCACATGTGTTGATTGACGTTTAGGCTGGGACCTGGAATTATCCTTGATTGTTGCAAAGACGCACACTACCCGCGCCGCCAACATTCGTGCTTTTCGCGTCCTTTGTCAGGGACCTACCGAGCCTGCAGCCGACTACTAGCGACGCGCCATGCGCATCTATACACACCTTGGGACCTCAGGAGGTACACAACTGTGGACACCCCGCACAATCATGCTCAGAGTTCGCCTTGAGCACACAGACATCTTCACGAGGTATGGCAACGATGTGCTTGAGCCCTTCTCCACCTCTCTGCAGCTTCTTCCCTGGGCGCACCAGCCTTTCCTCCACGTGACTTCCGCCCGTGAGGTAGCCGTAACTCATCATGAGAGTCCCCTTGCTGCAGCAGTCATCGCATCACCACCGTCGCCCATCCTGCAGTCTACTCCTCCATCCTCTGGCACGTCCTCCTCTTCCTCTTCCACCCCTATTACCCCTACTTAGACATGGGGTGTGGTAGCAGCAGCACAGGGGAAGAAGGGAAGACGGAGGCGCGGTTCTGGCCAACAGCAGTCACAAGAGCAACAGTCATCGGGTAGCAGCAGTGGACGCACTGTTCATTGCTACAACTGTGGAGGCGCTCATCGCTACACCGAGTGCCAGCAACCGGGGCGCGGATCACTCCCGGGCTTCAGGTTGCGCATGCACTACGGTCTACGTCGAGCAGCACATCCTCTGGACACGCTGCAACCACGACTGTGGCAGTTCCCACCTCACCATAGGCGAGCAGTGGCGACCTGGACCCACGTGCCCGCACCATCGCCGAGCTCTGTCACCTTCTCGCGCTTTGCTTTCATGGAGGTACAAGTGTGTTGTCACAGCCTGATGATCCGCGGACTATTTGTTCCTCTATCCTTGTAGCTCGTGATGACTCGTGTGGGGGGGCACAGCTGGCATGTGATAACGATGGGCCTGAAGGTACCGATTGGATTGAGGAGTCTCACCTTTGTTCCCTTCGTCATTCCTCCTTACCAGTTGCCCTACGCCCGTCTGATGCCGAGTGTTCCATTGCCTGTTGTACAGTGACGTCCTCCAGTGTGATCCCGGTGGCACTTGGATCATCGATCCTGATGCCACTCATCACATGACTTGTCGGCGTAGTGACTTTTTTGTTCTCGGTCCGGTTGCATCTCTTTGTTCTGTCCACACACGATCTGGTCAGTCCTTGCCGGTTGAGGGTGTTGGGGTTGTGTGCCTCCATGGTCCGTCTGGCCCCCTATATCTTTCCTAGGTGCTTTTTGTGCCTGATCTTGAGCTCACTTTGCTTTCTGTACATGCTTGCACACCGATGGGACTTTCTATGGAGATCACTGCAGACTTCGCGACGATGACAACTATTGACACCCGTAGCGTTGTTCTTCATGCCTCGGTTGTGGATGACCTATATCGCGTCTCTTGGATTTCTCCTCCTCCTCACTCCCCCTCCCCTCCTGTTCATGTTTTTGTCACTAGCATTCTGTCTCCTGAGCACCAGCAATTGCTTCATCTTCTTTTGTGTCATGTGGACTCCGACAGTGTGTCGAAGCTCATTCGGACAGAGCCCGCTCTCGGTCTTGACGCGACTTCCTTCGAGAAGCCGCCCAAGACCGACTGTCTCTTCTACGCTTAGGGTAAGATGCATTGTTGCACCTACCCTGACTCTCGTTCTCGCGCACTTTGTCCTCTCGAGTTAGTCCATTCGGACCTTCTCGATCCTCTCCCTATTGAGTCTCTGTCCGATCAGGGTTGATACGTCCTGACCCTGACTGATGACTTCACCCGGATGCAGTGGGTCTGCACCAGAAGAGTGATGTCGCTCTTACAGTTCATCTCCAGCTAGTGATGGCTGAGTGTCAGCCCCGCCACACGCTGCATACCTTCCACTCGGATCACGGCGGCGAGTTTCCTAGCGAGATGGACACTTTCTTCGCCGAGCACAGGGTTTTTCATCAGGTCTCCGCTCCTGCTACTCCTCAGTAGAACGGTATCTCTCAGCGCTAAAACCGCACCATGGAGGATACAGTTTGCGCTATACGGTCTGAGTGCAGTCTCCTACAGTCCTTTGCCTTTGAAGGATTTGCTAACATGACTTGGGTCTGGAACCGCCTCCCGCACGGTCCCCTTCTGGACCATGTCACACCGTACCAGCTTTGGTTTGGCCACCGTGCTGACCTGTGCCTCGCTCGCGTCTGAGGATCCTTGGCTTCTGTGTGGTACACCGTGGACCACTAGGGGCCCAAGGTCTCACCGCGGGGTCGCTTATGTGCCTTCGTAAGCATCTCCCCGCGGTCAAAGGCCTGGCGTTTTTGGGATCCTACTCATCGTCGCATCGTTGAGTCACATCACGCACTCTTTTTTAAGTCTCTCACCTATCGTGATCTGACATCGGACACGTCGTTGTCCGTCACGCACGTTCCCATGTGTGAGGTTTCTCGACGGATGTGGGAGTCTGAGCATGCAAGCACCTCTTGCCCGGCTTACGTGTCCGTTCGAGCTCCCTCCAGTTCTCGATCTCCGGCTCTCGATGACCCAGCGATCATCACAGTCGGCCCAGAGATGTCTCCAGCACAGCCAGAGCCTTTTCCCATGCACCCCACAAGTACCCATGATCCTGTACCTGTGTCCACTAGTACTCATGCCTCTGTGCGTCGTCTAGCCTCACCTGCTCCTACTGTCACACCCGGTATCGTTTCTCCCACACACGCATCTCCTCGCACGGCATCACCAGCTCCTTTGCCTCAGCCCTCACCAGCTGTGGTTGTGCTTGTCTCTGAGCCTCAGGTGCACCCCTTGAGCCCAGATTACTCACATGAGCCCGGGAGTCCTCTTCGACCATTGGACTCCGGAGTCTAGCGAGTGTCACGTCCCGCACCCAGGCGCTCCACTCGTAGCATCGCCAGTGGTGATCCCGGCACAAAGGCCCTAGGCCTTAGTGTCCACACTGAGCACACACAGGTACATCCAGCATGCCACGTAGGGCACGATTTCTTCACTCGCGAGCAGCATATCGCTTGTGATGCAGCACCTGACCTAGTGGTCATCAGACCTAGCACTGAGGCGTGTGCTCTTGCCATGCAAAGTTGTCCCTCTATGGCGCCTGACCCGGGCACAATGAGGGAAGCTCTCTCATCACAAGATGCTGACACTTGGCGTGCTGCCTGCGAGGATGAGCTTCGCGCCATCCGAGAGCACGGAGTTTACGAGCTAGTCGACATTCCACCCGGGAGAAAGGCTATTCAGGTCAAGTGGGTCTTTCGCAAGAAAGTGAAGCCGAATGGCTCACTGGAATGCCACAAGGCTCGCTTGGTCATCAAGGGATACTCTCAGATCGCGGGCATCAATTACAGTGACACCTTTGCCCCTGTCGGCCGCATGACCTCAGCTCAAGCTCTATTGAGTGTAGTGGCTCAGCATGACTAGGAACTGCACCAGATGGACATGAACAATGCGTTCCTCCATGGCTCTCTGGATGAGGAGATTTACGTGGCTCAGCCACCTAGCTTTGAGGACGCTAACAAGGACTGGTGCTTGCGCAAGTCCTTGTACAGCCTCAACCAGTTTCCTTGGTGTTGGAACCAGGAGATCACTGGCACCCTGACTCGTGCGAGGTATGTACAAACGAGACAGATCTGTCTCTCTTCATCCGACGGACGCCTGAGCGGTTCACCGCCATCCTGGTCTATGTTGACGACCTTCTAATCGCCTCTCCCTCCATGTAGGCCGTGAAGGAGGTCAAGGCGGTCCTCCACACTACCTATAGGATGAAGGACCTTGGTCCTACAGCGGTGTTTCTTTGCATGGAGATCGTGCGAGACCAAACACGTCGAACACTACTGCTGCATCAAGCCTGATATGCACGTGTTGTGGGGGAGCGCTTCAACGATCTCCTTGGCGCAGTGCCCATGGCCTCCACACCTCTCACACTTGACGGGCAGGATGTATGATCGTCCACTGAAGGTGGTCGATCATACACAATTGGGGGAGACTGTGGATGTAACCTTGTACATCCGTCTCATCGGATCTCTTATGTACCCGCCCACTACCACACGTCCTGGCATCGCCTTCCACGTCAACCTCATTGCACGGTTTTTGCAGGCTCCACGCGCTAGAGCCCTTCATGTGGCTGTGCGAGAGGTGTGGTACGTGGTCTCCACACCGTACCTTGAACTCTGCTTTCGCCGGCAGTGTTTGGTGGTCCTTGACAGCTACACCGACAGCGACTGGGCCTGGAGTTCAGATGGACGGAATCGCACCGGTTATGTATTCCTACTCGGTGGTAATTCTGTACCCTGGCGTACCGTGAAGCAGGGCTGCATTGCACGTAGCTCATCGAAGGCGGAGTATGTTGCTTTGGGAGAAATGCTGCTCAGGCAGTATGGTTGCAACACTTGTTCCTTGAGCTAGGTCAGTCAGCACCTGCCATTGTGCTTCGTTGCGGCAACTAGAGTGCTCTTGCCATTGCGGATAACTCTAGTGCCTTTCACGCTCCCACAAAGTACATTACGGTTGAGCATCACTTTGTGCGTGATCTAGTGGAGCGACACGTGATCTCCGTCATATGGGTTGGCACTAACATGCAGCATGCTGACTTCTTGACCAAGGCACTAGCACGCGAGAAGTTTCTGGTGGTCATTCGTCCTGTTGGGCTTCGCCCCTTACCTAAGAGTGGCTAAGTGTGGGGTGTGTCTGTGTCACGAATCTTTTTGCACTCGTTGTTGTACTCGTTTCATTGCTACACATGTATGGACATGCGTACCATCGGGTCATGGGGGAGTGTTGTGAATTGTGACGTTCCTGTCGACCTGTACAGTTTACTGTGACCACTCGGCCATGTCCATACTCGTGCACATCCCTGATGCGGACCCTAGTGGTACCGGTGCGTCGTCCGATGGTGGACTACCAGCTTGGAGTTGACCGACGGCCGTTCCAGAGCTGTGGACGCTGCCTGGGACCTCCTACAACTTTTCTGCAGCACTTAGGAGTTTATCGGTGGACTAACCGTGGGCCCGATTGCATGTTTTTGCATTGCGTGTCCACCGTTTGATGCCGGATGCATGCATGTGATCAGTCGTAGCGTCCCGTTTGTGATACTGCACGTCTAGGTTCAGACGGCGTAGCGTTCTGGCATGTCTGCGCTGAGTTGCGGCCAAAACAGTGGTTTTGCATCGGATTTAAGACAGATCTCGTGCTGCCACGTGCAACACCCGCTGTGCGCCGCGGCAGGTACTTATGTCATGGACCTGTCATTTGTCATTCCTCTCTGCAAATGCTATTGAAGCATTATGACACTTTGCCTTGTGTCTCCTAGCCAGACCCTTGCCGTTGTGTATACAACTTGTGACTGTCGTCACTGTCTGACCAGGCACTAACGCCTAGTCAGCGGCTGTGTTGCTAGGAAGCTTCCACGCATCTTCTCATTTGCTGCCATGAATTATGGTAAAAGTAAATCATCACTTGATTACATTGTAAAACGTATGTAAAAGACACCACAGTAGATGCAAAGAGGGAAATGACAGTTGACAAGCACATAACGAAAGTACATGTTGTGGCCCAAAGCGGGTGTTTGCGGTTTTTGGTGTGGGACGTTGCATACGCACGAGATGTCTTTCTTCAGGTTTGCCTTGCTTCCTGCTGCTCATCCTACTACGGTAATGCTCCCAGATTTGCAACGGCGACCAGTGTTAGTTCCATGTGAGAGGTCTTGCTTAACTCCGACGATGGCAACAAGGTACACTCAATACTTTGTGCAGGTGGGTGAACTTCACCCCACCACAAGCTTCCTACAGTCGCCCATTTTGTATGTTCCAAGGTGTTTTCTTTCTTTTTGTGAAGTCACAAGGGTGGATTCGCGGCAACCTCTCAGTCACTCCCCCTCCCCCCCCCC
>SZWC01002432.1:76968-150933 GCA_023375785.1 Penium margaritaceum
TCGGTTGACTTTTGCAACATCACTACATTCAACCACCCTTTGGTCACTGGAACGGACCTGGTTTGCCGTTCACAATCCACCGCTGGACTTGTGGGGGTAGTGTATGGATCCATCCAATAATGTCGCACATGGGGCACAAGAGCACAGGCCTGGACGAAGCCTGTGTAGGAACCGGATGAATGACCGTCCCTTCTTCAACTTCGTCTTGAGCATCGTAGAACACGTCTTCGGGATTGAACTCTGATAGAACATCCATGTCAAATGGTTGTGGGCACGTGCTGTAGTACAGATGGAGCTGTAGACGCCTCCATTCCGTGTCCAACTTTGACAGCAAGTAACAAGTACTGGCTCCACAAAGAAAAGAAGTCACAAGAGGTACTGCTCCCGGGAATACCGTGCANCTGACACAAGCACACAACATTGTTCAACTCAGACTTAGGCAGGCCACCAGCCAAGCCGAGCAGTGTGTCAGCCAAGACTTGGTCAAACTTGTTCTTCCTTCCACGCTTCGTCTGACTTCATGGCATGCTTCCCTGCACCCCTGCACAGAGACATGGACTTGTAGTTATGAAATGCTTGTCCGTGTATGCATGATTTGCAGACTTGCAGAACACAATGCAGAGAACACTAGTTCAATGTCTCACCTTAGATTCCTAGAGCATCCATTCCTCTTCTGTCGTCGTTCCGGACGTCTTGCGCAGCTTCATCATCAGCCTCGTCTTCATCCCACTCTTCTCCTGCGTCCTCCTCTCCATGTTCCTCCATTCCGCCATGCTCCTCCATGAACCTGGCTCTTTCAGCGTCGTGCTCTTCCTGTGTCAGCAGTCCGGTCTCAGGCTCCGCCGCATACCCCAGGGAGTCCTCACTGCCACTGCCGGACACGTTGTCGTCGAAGTCATCTGCGGCTGCCTCACCAACCTCGTCGTCCGTCGACGACCCCCTGGGTTCACCCTCCGGGTCGTAGTCGGACGCGTCACTGTCGTCCGTAGCTGCCCCTTCCTCGCGCCCTGCACCTCCCTCTCTCGCAGCACGAACAGCTGCAGTCCCTGCTGCTGCCTCTCTCTCTGCGCGTAGTGCAGCTGCCGCTTCGTCAGGCCGTGGTGCAGGTGGGTTTGGACAGCTCTTTTTCGTGTGCCCCTTGCGGCCACACCTCGGGCAGATGAAGTTGCGTTTCCGCAGCGGCGCACGCTCCATGCGAGCGCTCCTCGGACGACCGCGGCCACACCGCGGACCTGGCTGGCCCCAGCCTGGCGGCAATGGTTGGTTCAGTCCGGCTGGACTCAGTGTGGGCATAGGGTTTTTGTATGTGAGGCTCCAATACCGCACTGACTGGCCGCGGCTGATGTGCGCAGTCGGGTCCACACCCACCTCCATTATGAGCGCACAAGCATGTTGGCATGGCTGGCCGAACTCCCGCCACCGAAGACAGTCACAGGTTCCCATGGCCAGGTTGACGTGCCGGCGCACATCAGTGGGGCCACGAACCATTGCCGCCGACGGCCCCTCCATGACGACATCGTAGTCACGTGCAACAGCGGAGCTGTGAAGCAGCCGTTTTGCGGGAGCCGGGGCTAGAAGCTCGCTGCACTTGGCTATCTGCTCTCGACGCTGCGCCATGATTCCCTGCACGAAGTAGTAGACCTGCAGGAAGCAGTAGAACGGGAACAGCTTGCGCAGGCTCTTCAGACGAGAGTTCAGCGACTCTGACGCATTGCTGGTAATGTGCCCCCTGCGAGGCACGGGGCACATGTACGATGTCCATTTCTGCAGTGGTATGCCACCGGTTCCGTCCCGGGCTGGGATGAGGTAGTCCGCAGCTCTTTCGCTCACTGCCCGCAGATGCCGTGCAGCCCGGTGAAACTGCTCATGTGTCAGTGCCTGTGCGCACTTGTATGCCCAGTATGCCGCCTTCTTGCCGTACCTCTCCTGAATGTTTCTGCAGAGGTGCCATGCACAGTACGTGTGTGTTGCGCCCGGCAAATGTCTTGCAACCGCTTTCGCCAGTCCAGCTTCACGGTCTGACACAATGACTGCACCTGCAGTAGATGCAGAGGGGTAAGCTCGAGCCAGCTGCTCGCAAAACCACAGCCATGTCTCTTCATTCTCACTGGAGACCAGAGCCCACGCCATCGGGCATGCGTGGTCGTTTGCATAAAAAAATTGCGCGACCAACATGACCTGCTTGTGCCCATTCTTCAAAAACGTTCCATCCATTGTCATGATTCTCCTGTTGTACTCCCAGCCAAGTCGGGTGGCGCCAGGGGCCACAAACGCCCACTTGAACTTGTTATGTGTGTCCTGCTCCGCCACAGCATGCGTTGCCGGGTCAACACGTTTGAGCTGCATGGACACATAACCACGGTGTCACAACTATGAACTGGAAAATGAGAACAAAGATGACAGTCAATGTGACGTACCATGCCACGAACGTGGCGGGACGTACCTCCTGACACAAGGCTGGAAACATGGCCCAGGACTTCGCCTTCGTGTGACCCATGTGGTATGCCTGGGCCATTGTTCGTGCACGANCAGGGGCCACAAACGCCCACTTGAACTTGTTATGTGTGTCCTGCTCCGCCACAGCATGCGTTGCCGGGTCAACACGTTTGAGCTGCATGGACACATAACCACGGTGTCACAACTATGAACTGGAAAATGAGAACAAAGATGACAGTCAATGTGACGTACCATGCCACGAACGTGGCGGGACGTACCTCCTGACACAAGGCTGGAAACATGGCCCAGGACTTCGCCTTCGTGTGACCCATGTGGTATGCCTGGGCCATTGTTCGTGCACGATACAGAGTACTGTTGGCGACTTGAATGCCCGATGCTTCCTTGATGATGGCCCTGAGCGTGGCAGGAGGCGTTGTCGGATCCCTCGCCATTTGCTGCGAGATGTGCCGGGCAATCCAACGTGTGGTTCGGGCGGGGCTCCCGCGGCCAATAGTCGGGGTGCAACAGTGGCCCTCTGACACGTAGGACAGCTTTACCGCCCCAAACTTGGAAGACACCACTGCGTGTACTTGCCACGCGCAACCACGTCTCACGGCCTCCACGCAGCGCACGTCGATCCGTGCGGGCTCGCTCCGCACCCACTGAAGCCCAAAGCGGTTCGCCACCGCGTAGTCTTCGATGGCCGATCTACAGGCCGCCATGTTTCGAAACTTCTTGCCCTCCACCAGGTCGTCACCATCTGCTTTCCGTTTCTTTGTCGTAGACTCGGGCGAGCTCTCGGACGTGGCTTCAATAGGAGACGATAGCCAGAACGAAAAGCATAGTCGTCAGTCGGGAGTGGGCCGGAAGCTGTCCAACAAGAAGATGAGAAAGCTATGTTATGCAATCATTGGGTACGCAAAGACAAGTATGTGCCCTACACAAGGGCCACAGCAGGCGTACAAAACATAAGGACATTGAAGCAAGTAAAACCCAGGACACACACATTACCAGTGGATGCACTAGGACAAATGACACGGTGCCTTGCCCACGATTGGGTGTATGGAGGAGCCTCGGTCTGCTCTGGGGACCGTGGCTCCATTCGAAACAACCGCATGCTCTCGGCGGCCTCTTCGTCGACACGTCTTTCCCATTCCTCAAAATCACGGTCTCTGTTAAGCCAGAAGAAGGCTTCTTCCTCGGCACCTGATTCACGGAGGTTCACGTGGTGTGCCGTGAACTGCGCCTGCGCAGGAGGAGGCGCTGGCGGAAGACCATGCTCCACAGGGCGATAGGCGCGTTGCTGAGGTGGTCGTGCGGCGGGCCGTACCGCAGGTCGTCCCGCAGGTAGTGCAGCTGGTGCTGCACCGGGTCGGGCCACAAATCGCACAGCGGGTGGTGCAGCGGGTGGTGCAGCGGGACGTGCAGCGGGACGTGCAGCGGGACGTGCAGCGGGTGGTGCAGCGGGTGGTGCAGCGGGTGGTGCAGCGGGTGGTACAGCGGGTACAGCAGCGGGTAGAGCAGCGGGTACAGCAGCGGGTGCTGCAGTGGTAGAGGCAGCGCGTGGTGCTGCAGATGGTGCCGCAGGTCGTGCAGCTCGTGGTGGCGCAGGACGTGCAGCGGGACGTGCAGCAGCCGTCGGCTCGGCGGGAAGTGCAACCGGCAGGGCCCCACCGACGCCTGAGGGGCGCCACCCCGCAGCCGTCGGTGGGTTCGGCCGTTGAAGGTTACGCCGCCTTGGGTCTGAAGAACCGGACAGAGTTGTGGCGGCTGTTGCCGGAGAGGCCACATGACGGGGAGGTACCTGCCGTGGCACGCGAAACTTAGCCGCCACGGGCAAGCCCCCCTGGCCGGTGGAAACCGCCCGTCCTCGTGTCAGAGGGCCGCGCGGTTGTGAGAGCACAGCAGTCGTAAGACGCAATGCCTCGGCACATGAGACCGGTTTTCGACGGGCCGATTGTGTGGGATCTGCGCGGACCGGACTGGTGGAGGCAGGAGCCTCCGCCCTCCGGGCACTGGCCCGGGTCTGGGGCGCCATGGCATGAAGAATGGGCACATTGGCATTTTGTCAACGCAATATATTCCTGATGTACCCTGCACATGAACTCACCTCGCTTGATGAGGAGAGACAGCGCATGTTGACACTCCACCGCCAACACACGAAACCCTCGCATAGCCGCACCTCGGCGCTGCACAGGCCGAAATGACAAACACTGGGGGGGGGGGGGTGTCGCTAACCCCCGTCCATGCTCACGCTGACTCTGAGTTGTGCCAACGCATGTGAAGGACCATCCGCATGCCAGCATACATGCACAGGTTTTGCAACCAAGCCGCGTGCACACCACACGTGCGACAAGGGTCAGAGGTAACTGGTGCGCCTCCATTTGTGCACATGCAGGTTCAGCAGCCAGGCTGGCATCCGGGCATGCAGGACGTGTTTCCTCCGCCTCGTTGTTTACGAGTGTACGCAACGTCAGCATGGCAAAGGAGAACCAACGTAGAAGGCAGCGGACGACCTGTAATGTTATGGAAAATGAAGTAGCCCTTACTACGCGACCTGGATGCACACCGAACCAACTTCATGTCAATATATGTAGACACATTTACAGTCGCATTCAAGTGCATGCAGCGTCTCGTTGTACGGAGTGCGGAAATTAATGGCAAAAATCGAGTTCATTGGAAAAAAAGTAACATCGTGCCCACGAAGCAACGCATATAACGCAGATGCCGGTACTCCTTGATAAGCGAAAGTACCACGGGTGGTTGGTTACTTTCCTGTACAGCGACGGGCGGCTGGTTGCTTTTCTTCCGAGCGACGGGCGGATCGTTACTTTTGTTCCGAAAGACGGGCGGATGAGAGTCACACTTCGTCATTTATGGGTATCTGGGCTATTTCACCCAAAGAAGAAAGAGTGACAAAAGCGGAGACGGTCAAGCTCGTGCTTATTCTCTGATTCAGTAGTAGACATAGTCAGCTTAAGTGTTGGCTACATTCACTATGGCACTTGCAGTTACAGTGTCATTGAGGGTTCGTGTTGATGCATTGAGATGCTCCCGCGATGCTAGCCTCGAGATGAACTCGCGGTTCGCTACAGTAATGTGATGTTTCGATGCATATATACATCGAGAAAGAACGAATTGGTACCTTCCAGAATCTATCTACACGCAAGCATAGAACCACACGGCCGCAAAGGCCAAACGGCCGTTTTAAGGGGCAGACGGCCCCGGGCTCCGAGAGCCGAGCGAGAAAACGACAGCGGGGGGGGGGGGGGGGGAGACCCAGAGTGCAGAGTTCAGAGTTCAGAGTTTTTTGGCGGGCCTAGAGCCCAGAACCTAGAACCTAGAGCGAAGGCGGCCTAGAGCCAAGAGCTAGGGGCTGAGAGCCCGAGACCTAGGTCCTAGCTGGCGACAGGGAGGTCCAGGAGCCAGGAGCCGAGAGCCAAGGAGCCAGGGCCAAGGGGCGGAGAGCCAGGGGCCGAGGGCCGAGCCGAGGGCGGAGTGAAGGAGCCGAGCCAGCAACGGAGAGGGGAAACGAACCTGCACGAAACAAACAAGGAGGAGGTAAGGGAGAGGAACGGAAAGAAGAAGAAGAGAAAAAAAAGGCAAAACGAAGGGCACCGCCGGAGAAGCGGAAAAGCGGGAAAAGCGGGGGGGGGGGGGGGGGACGACAGGGAAGCCCCGAAAGGGGCGGACCTGGCAGGAAGAGACGAGGACGGGTCGACGCCGGTACGACAAGGGCGGCGGCCACGGGCGAGGACAGCGGAGGGCCACGACGGTGGCGAGGACGACGAGGACGTCGAAGGTGGAGAGCCGCAACGGCAGTAGGGACGGCGACGAGGCCGGACGGACGAGGCAGGAGCGGCGGTGGAGGTGGCAGCGGCGACGGGCGACGGCGGTGACCACGGGACAGCGGAAGCGGAAGCGGGAGAGCGGGAGGCCACAGGCCCATTCACAGACTTGATGCCATGTTGAACAGGCCAGGGTGAGGAGGAGGGAGAGGCTGTGAGAGAGAGAATGGAGGAGAGTTGAGGAGGCAGGAGGCGGTTGGAGCCGTGAGTTAGCCGCGGGGCTAACTGTCCCTCTTGAGAGCTGAGAGGGGAGCGCTCTCGAGAGCTGTGAGGGGGGAGCGCTCTCGAGAGCTGTGAGGAGGGATCGAGGCGGTGAGGACTTAGAGCGAGAGCGGATCGAGGCGAGAGTAGTAAAAACTTTTTGCAAAGAATGAGAGTTGCGAGGGAGCGAGCGTGACCCCTATCGGGTCGCTCGCTCTTGAGCTTGTGGTTCGCCACAGAGTGTGGCGAACCACACAAAGAGTGCATAGGTTGCGCGTACAAATGTCTAGCGCAACCCTAGAGGCAGCGACACAGCGAGACACACGTCTCGTAGGAAACCAGGACGAGTACGACCTAGCATAACAAGCAAAGAGTAGGGGTAAACTAGGCTCGCTAACACAAGTAGCCACAAAACGTTTGCTACTTCAACATAAACCTTGTGCATAAACGTTGTGCATAAACTTTGTGCATAAACTTTGTGCATAAACTTTGTGCATAAACTTTGTGCATAAACTTTGTGCATCTACTTTGTGTATAAACTTTGTGCATAAACAATGTGCATAAACTTTGTGCATAAACTTTGTGCATAAACTTTGTGCATAAACTTTGTGCATAAACTTTGTGCATAAACTTTGTGCATCTACCTTCTGTATAAACTTTGTGCATAAACATTGTGCATGAACTTTGTGCATAAACATTGTGCATAAACTTTGTGCATAAACATTGTGCATCTACCTTGTGTATAAACTTTGTGCATAAACATTGTGCATAAACCTTGTGCATACACTTTGTGCGTAAACTTTGTGCATAAACTTTGTGCAGAAACGTTGTGCATAAACTTTGTGCATAAACTTTGTGTAGAGACTTTGTGCATAAACTTTCTGCATAAACTTTGTCCATAAACTTTGTGCATAAACTTTATGCCTAAGGTTTGTGAATTTACTTTGTGCATAAACTTTGTGCATACACTTTGTGCATAAACGTTGTGCATAAACTTTGTGCATAAACTTTGTGCATAAACGTTGTGCATAGACTTTGTGCATAAACTTTGTGCACAAACTTTGTGCATAAACTTTCTGCATAACCTTTGTCCATAAACTTTGTGCATAAACTTTGTGCCTAAGATTTGTGCATTAACTTTGTGCATAAACTTTGTGCATAAACTTTGTGCATAAACTTTGTGCATAAACATTGTGCATACACTTTGTGCATAAACGTTGTGCATAAACTTTGTGCATAAACTTTGTGCATAAACGCTGTGCATAAACGTTGTGCATAAACTTTGTGCATAAACATTGTGAATAAACTTTGTGCAGAAACGTTGTGCAAAACCTTTGTGCATAAGCTTTGTGCATGAAATTTGTGCATAAACGTTGTGCACAAACCTTTTGCATAAACTTTGTGCATAAACTTTGGGCATAAACTTTGTGCATAAACTATGTGCATAAACTTTGTGTATAAACATTGTGCATAAGCATTGTGCATAAACTTTATGCATAAACTTTGTGCATGAACTTTGTGCATAAACTTTGTGCATAAACTTTGTGCATAAACGTTGTGCATAAACTTTGTGCATAAACTTTGTGCATAAACTTTGTCCATAAACTTTGTGCATAAAATTTGTGCATAAACTTTGTGCATAAACTTTGTGCATAAACGTTGTGCATAAACTTTGTGCATAAACTTTGTGCATAAACTTTGTCCATAAACTTTGTGCATAAAATTTGTGCATAAACTTTGTGCATAAACTTTGTGCATAAAATTTAAGCATAAACGTTGTGCATAAAAATTTGTGCATAAATTTGTGCATAAATCTTGTGGATAAACTTTGTGCAAAAACTTTGTGCATAAACTTTGTGCATAAACGTTGTGCATAAACTTTGTGCATAAACTTTGTGCAGAAACTTTGTGCATAAACGTTGTGCATGAACTTTGTGCATAAATGTTGTGCATAAACTTTGTGCATAAACGTTGTGCGTAAACTTTATGCATAAACTTTATGCATAAATTTTCTGCATAAACTTTGTGCATAAAATTTGTCCATAAACTTTGTGCATAAACTTTGTGCATAAGCTTTGTGCATAAACTTTCTGCATAAACTTTGTGCGTAAACGTTGTGCATAAACTTTGTGCATAAAGTTTGTGCATAAACTTTGTGCATAAGGTTTGTGCATAAACTTTGTGCATAAACTTTGTGCATAAACATCGTGCATAAAATTTGTGCATAAAATTTTTGCATAAAATTTGTTTATAAACATTGTGCAGAAACTTTGTGCATAAACTTTGTTCATAAACTTTGTGCATAAACTTTGTGCACAAACGTTGTGCATAAACTTTGTGCACAAACTTTGTGAATAAATATTATACATAAACATTGTGCATAGACTTTGTGCATTAACTTTGTGCATAAACTTTGTGCATAAACTTTGTGCATAAACTTTGTGCATAAACTTTGTGCATAAACTTTGTGCATGAACTTTGTGCATCTACTTTGTGTATGAACTTTGTGCATAAACATTGTGCATAAACTTTGTGCATAAACATTGTGCATAACATTTGTGCATAAAATTTTTTCATAAACTTTGTGCATAAAATTTGTGCATTAAAATTGTGCATGAACTTTGTACATACACTTTGTGCATTAACTTTGTGCACAAACTTTTTGCATAAACTTTGTGCATAAATTTTGTGCATAAACTTTGTGCATAAACTTTGTGCATAAAATTTGTGCATAAACTTTGTGCATCTACTTTGTGCATCAACTTTGTGCAGAAACTGTGCATAAACTTTGTGCATAAACGTTGTGCATGAACTTTGTGCATAAACTTTGTCCATAGACTTTGTGGATAAACTTTGTGCATAAACTTTGTGCATACAATTTGTGCATAAACTTTGCGCATAACCTTTTTGCATGAACTTTGTGCATAAACTTTGTGCATAAACTTGTGTATAAACTTTGTGCATATGCTTTGTGCATAAACTTTGTGCATAAACTTTGTGCATAAACTTTGTGCATAAACTTTGTGTAGAAACGTTGTGCAAATACTTTGTGCACAAAATTTGTGCATAAACTTTGTGCATAAGCTTTGTGCATAAACTTTGTGCATAAACTTTGTGCATAAACGTTGTGCATAAACGTTGTGCAGAAACTTTGTGCATAAGCTTTGTGCATAAACTTTGTGCATAAACTTTGTGCATAAACTTTGTGCATAAACTTTGTGCATAAAATTTGTGCATAAACTTTGTGCATGAACTTTGTGCATAAACTTTGGGCATTAACTTTGTGCACAAACTTTGTGCATAAACTTTGTGCATTAACTTTGTCCATAAACTTTGTGCATAAACTTTGTGCATAAACTTTGTGCAAAACATTTGTGCATAAACTTTGTGCATGAACTTTGTGCATAAACTTTGGGCATTAACTTTGTGCACCAACTTTGTGCATAAACTTTGTGCATACAGTTTGTGCATAAACTTTGTGCATAAACGTTGTGCATAAACTTTGTGCTGAAACTTTGTGCATAAACTTTGTGCATGAACTTTGTCCATTGACTTTGTGTATAAACTTTGTGCATAAAATTTGTGCATAAGGTTTGTGCATAAACTTTGTGCATAAACTTTTTGCATGAACTTTGTGCATAAACTTTGTGCGTAAACTTGTGTATAAACTTTGTGCATATGCTTTGTGCATAAACTTTGTGCATAAACTTTGTGCATAAACTTGGTGCATAAACTTTGTGTAGAAACGTTGTGCATAAACTTTGTGCACAAAATTTGTGCATAAACTTTGTGCATAAGCTTTGTGCATAAACTTTGTGCATAAACTTTGTCCATAAAATTTGTGCATAAACGGTGTGCATAAACGTTGTGCAGAACCTTTGTGCATAAACTTTGTGCATAAACTTTGTGCATTAACTTTGTCCATAAACTTTGTGCATAAACTTTGTGCATAAACTTTGTGCATAAACTTTGTGCATGATATTTGTGCATAAACTTTGTGCATGAACTTTGTGCATAAACTTTGGGCATTAACTTTGTGCACAAACTTTGTGCATAAATTTTGTGCATACAGTTCGTGCATAAACTTTGTGCATAAACGTTGTACATAAACATTGTGTATGAACTTTGTCCATTGACTTTGTGCATAAACTTTGTGCATAAACTTTGTGCATAAACTTTGTGCATAAACGTTTTGCATGAACTTTGTGCATAAACTTTGTGCGTAAACTTGTGTATAAACTTTGTGCATATGCTTTGTGCATAAACTTTGTGCATAAACTTTGTGCATAAACTTTGTGTAGAATTGTTGTGCATAAACTTTGTGCACAAAATTTGTGCATAAACTTTGTGCATAAGCTTTGTGCATAAACGTTGTGCATAAACTTTGTGCATAAACGTTGTGCATAAACGTTGTGCAGAAACTTTGTGCATAAACTTTGTGCATGAACTTTGTGCATAAACTTTGTGCATTAACTTTGTCCATAAACTTTGTGCATAAACTTTGTGCATAAACTTTGTGCATAAAATTTGTGCATAAACTTTGTGCATGAACTTTGTGCATAAACTTTGGGAATTAACTTAGTGCACAAACTTTGTGCATAAACTTTGTGCATACAGTTCGTGCATAAACTTTGTGCATAAACGTTGTGCATAAACTTTGTGCTGAAACTTCGTGCATAAACTTTGTGCATAAACCTTGTCCATTGACCTTGTGCATAAACTTTGTGCATAAACTTTGTGCATAAACTTTGTGCATAAACGTTTTGCATGAAAACTGTGCATAAACTTTGTGCATAAGTTTTGTGCATAAACTTTGTGCATACAATTTGTGCATAAATGTTGTGCATAAAATTTGTGCATAAACTTTGTGCAGAAACTTTGTGCATAAAATTTGTGCATGAATTTCGTGCATAAACGTTTTGCATAGAATTTGTGCAAAAACTTTGTGCATAAATGTTGTGCATCAACTTTGTGGACAAAATTTGTGCATAAACGTTGTGCATAAAATTTGTGCATAAACTTTGTGCATAAACTTTGTGCATAAACTTTGTGCATAAACGTTTTGCATAGAATTTGTGTAGAAACTTTGTGCATAAATGTTGTGCATCATCTTTGTGCACAAACTTTGTGCATAAACTTTGTGCATAAACTTTGTGCATAAATGTTCTGCATAACGTTTCTGCATAAACTTTGTGCATACACTTTGTGCATAATCTTTGTGCATAAAATTTGTTCATAAACCTTGTGCATAAGCTTTGTGCATAAACTTTGTGCATGAACTTTGTGCAGAAAATTTGTGCATAAACTTTGTGCATAAGGTTTGTGCATAAACTTTGTGCATAAACTTTGTGCATAAACTTTGTTCATAAACTTTGTGCATAAGGTTTGTGCATAAAATTTGTGCATAAGGTTTGTGCATAAGGTTTGTGCATAAACTTTGTGCATAAACTTTGTGCATAAACTTTGTTAATAAACTTTGTGCATTAACGTTGTGCATAAACGTTGTGTAGAAACTTTGTGCATAAACGTTGTGCATAAACTTTGTGCACAAACTTTGTGCATAAGCTTTGTGCATAAACTTTGTGCATAAGGTTTGTGCATAAACTTTGTGCATAAACTTTGTGCATAGGCTTTGTGCATGAAATTTGTGCATAAAATTTGTTTATAAACATTGTGCATAAACATTGTGCAAAAACTTTGTGCATAAACTTTGTGCAGAAACTTTGTGCAGAAACTTTGTGCATAAACTTTGTGCATCAAATTTGTTCATAAGTTTTGTGCATAAACTTTGTGCAAAAACGTTGTGCATAAACTTTGTGCACAAACTATGTGAAAAAATATAGTGCATAAACGTTGTGCATATACTTTGTGCATATACTTTGTGAAAAAACTTTGTAGAGAAACGTTGTGCAAAAAGTTTGTAAAAAAACTTGGTGCATAATCTTTGTGCATTAACGTTGTGCACAAATTTTTGGCATAAAAATCTGCATAAAGTTTGTGCATAAACTTTTTGCATAAACTTTGTGCATTAAATTTGTGCATAAACTTTGTGCAGAAACTTTGTGCATAAACTTTGTGCATAAACTTTGCGCATAAACTTTGTGCATAAACTTTGTGCATGAAAGTTTTGCATGAACTTGTGCATAAACTTTGTGTTTAAACTTTGTGCATAAACCTTGTGCATAAACTTTGTGCATAAACTTTGTGCATAAACGTTGTGCATAAATTTTGTGCGTAAACTTTGTACAGAAACTTTGTGCATAAACTTTGTGCATAAAATTTGTGCATAAACTTTGTGCATAGAATTTGTGCATAAACTTTGTGCATAAAATTCGTGCATAAACTTTGTGCATAAACTTTGTGCATAAAATTCGTGCATAAAATTTGTGCATAAACTTTGTGCATAAACTGTGTGCATAAAATTTGTGCATTAAATTTATGCATGAACTTTGTACATACACTTTGTGCATTAACTTTGTGCACAAACTTTGTCCATAAACTTTGTCCATAAAATGTGCGCATCTACTTTGTGTATAAACATTGTGCATAAACATTGTGCAGAAACTGTGCATAAAATTTGTGCATAAACGTTGTGCATGAACTTTGTGCATACAATTTGTCCATAAACTTTGTGCATAAACTTTGTGCATAAACTTTGTGCATACAATTTGTGCATAAACTTTGTGCATAAACTTTTTGCATGAACTTTGTGCATAAACTTTGTACATGAACTTTGTACATAAACGTGTGTATAAACTTTGTACATAAACTTTGTGCATAAACTTTGTGCATCAACTTTGTGAATAAACTTTGTGCATAAACTTTGTGCATCATCTTTGTGCATCAACTTTGTGCATACACTTTGTGCACAAACTTTGTGCAGAAACGTTGTGCATAAAATTTGTGCATAAACTTGGTGCAGAAACTCTGCATAAACTTTGTGCATAAACTTTGTTTATAAACTTTGTGCATAAACGTTGTGCATAAACTTTGTGCATAAGGTTTGTGCATAAACGTTTTGCATGAAATTTGTGCATAAACTTTGTGCATAAACGTTGTGCATAAACTTTGTGCATAAACTTTGTGCAGAAACTTTGTGCATAAGCTTTGTGCATGAACTTTGTGCATAAACTTTGTGCATGAACGTTGTGCATAAACTTTGTGCATAAACTTTGTTCATAAAATTTGTGCATAAACGTTGTGCATCAACTTTGTGCACAAAATTTGTGCATGAACTTTGTGCATAAACTTTGTGCATTAACTTTTGTGCATAAAAGTTCTGCATAAAGTTTCTGCATAAACTTTGTGCATACACTTTGTGCATACACTTTGTGCATAAACTTTGTGCATAAACTTTGTGCATAAACCTTGTGCATAAACTTTGTGCATGAACTTTGTGCAGAAACTTTGTGCATAAACGTTGTGCATAAACTTTGTGCATAAACTTTGTGCAAAAACTTTGTGCATGGACTTTGTGCATAAACTTTGTGCAGAAACTTTCTGCATAAACTTTGTGCATAAAGTTTGTGCATAAACTTTGTGCATAAACTTTGTGCATAAACATTGTGTATAAACTTTGTGCATAAACATTGTGCATAAACTTTGTGCAAAACTTTGCGCATAAACTTTGTGCATGAACTTTGTGCATAAACTTTGTGCATAAACTTTGTCCATAAACTTGGTGCACAAACTCTGTGAATAAATATTATGCATAAACTTTGTTCATAAACTTTCTGCATAAAGTTTCTCCATAAACTTTGTGCATAAACTTTCTGCAAAAACTTTGTGCATAAACTTTGTGCATAAGCTTTGTGCATAAACTTTGTGCATAAACTTTCTGCATAAACTTTGTGCATAAACTTTGTGCAAAACCTTTGTGCATAAACTTTGTGCATAAGCTTTGTGCATAAACTTTGTGCATAAACTTTGTTTATAAACTTTGTGCATAAATTTTGTAAACAAACATTGTGCATAAACGTTGTGCACAAATTTTGTGAATAAACATAATGCATAAACGTTGTGCATAAACGTTGTGCATAAACTTTGTGCATAAACTTTGTGCATAAACTTTGTGTATAAACTTTGTGCATAAACATTGTGCATAAACTTTGTGCATAAACTTTGTGCATCATCTTTGTGCATGAACTTTGTGCATAAACTTTGTGCATAAACTTTGTGCATAAACTTTGTGCATAACCTTTGTGCATAAACTTTGTGCACAAACTTTTTGCATAAGATTTGTGCATAAACTTTGCGCATGAACTTTGTGCATGAATTTTGTGCATAAAATTTGTGCACAAACTTTGTACAGAAACTTTATGCATAAACATTATGCATAAACTTTGTGCATAAACTTCGTGCAGATGTTTTGTGCATAAACTTTGTGCATAAACTTTGTTTATAAACTTTGTGCAAAAAGTTTTGCATAACGTTTCTGCATAAACTTTGTGCCTAAACTTTGTGCACAAACGTTGTGCATAAACTTTGTGCATAAATATTGTGCATACGATTTGTGCAGAAACTTTGTGCGTAAACTTTGTGCACAATTGTTGTGCATAACATTTGTGCATAAACTCTGTGCATAACCTTTGTTTATAATCATTGTGCATAAAATTTGTGCATAGAATTTGTGCATAAACTTTGTGCATAAGCTTTGTGCATAAACTTTGTGCATAGAATTTTTGCAGAAACTTTGTGCAGAAACTTTGTGCATAAACTTTGTGCATAAACTTTGTGCATAAACTTTGCGCATAAACATTGTGCATAAACTTTGTGCATAAACTTCATGCAAAAATGTTGTGCATAAACTTTGTGCAGAAACTTTGTGCATAAAAGTTGTGCATAAACTTTGTCCATAAACTTTGTGCATAATCTTTGTGCATAATCTTTGTGCATCTACTTTGTGCATAAACTTTGTGCATACACTTTGTGCATGAACTTTGTGCATAAGCTCTGTGCATAAACTTTGTGCATAAGGTTTGAACATAAAATTTGTGCATAAAAGTTGTGCATAAACTTTGTGCATAAACTTTGTGCAGAAAATTTGTGCATAAACTTTGTGCATTAACTTTGTGCATAATCTTTGTGCATATTCTTTGTGCATAAACTTTGTGCATAAACTTTGTGCAGAAACTTTGTGCAGAAACTTTGTGCATCAACTTTGTGCATCAACTTTGTGCATAAACTTTGTGCATAAACTTTGTGCATCGACTTTGCGCATAAACTATGTGCATAAACTTTGTGCATAAACATTGTGCAAAAACGTTGTGCATGAAATTTGTGCACAAACTTTGTGAATTAATATTACGCATAAATGTTGTGCATAAACTTTGTGCATAAACTTTGTGCATAAACTTTGTGCATAAACTTTGCGCATAAACTTTGTGCATAAACTTTGTGCATAAAGTTTCTGCATAAACTTTGTGCATAAACTTTGTGGATAAACTTTGTGCAAAAGCTTTGTGAATAAACTTTGTGCATAAACTTTGTTTATAAACTTTGTGCATAAATTTGTGCATAAACTTTGTAAACAAACGTTGTCCATAAACTTTGTGCACAAACTTTGTGAATTAATATTATGCATAAACGTTTTGCATAAACTTTGTGCATAAACTTTGTGCGTAAACGTTGTGCATAAACTTTGTGCGTAAACTTTGTGCATAATCTTTGTGCATAAACTCTGTGCATAAACTTTGTGAATAAACTTTGTGCAGAAACGTTGTGCAAAAACTTTGTAAATAAACTTTGTGCATAAACTTCCAGCATAAACATTGTGCACAAGCTTTTTGCATAAACTTTGTGCATAACTTTTGTGCATAAACTTTGTGTATAAACTTTGTGCATAGACTGTGAATAAACTTTGTGCATAAACATTGTGCATATACATTGTGCATAAACTTTGTGGATAAACTTTGTGCATAAACTTTATGCGTAAACTTTGTGTATAAACTTTGTGCATAAACATTGTCCATAAACTTTGTGCATAAACTTTGTGCATAAACTTTGTGCAAAAACTTTGTTCAGAAACTTTGTGCATAAACTTTGTGCATAAACTTTGTGCATAAACTTTGTGCATAGAATTTGTGCATAAACTTTGTGCATCATCTTTGTCCATAACCTTTGTGCATGAACTTTGTGCATAAACGTTGTGCATAAACTTTATGCATAAACTTTGTGCATAAAAATTGTGCATAGAATTTGTGCATAAACTTTGTGCATAAACTTTGTGCATAAGATTTGTGCATAAACTTTGTGCATGAACTTTGTGCATGAACTTTGTGCATAAACTTTGTGCACAAACTTTGTGCATAAACTTTGTGCATAAACTTTGTGCATAAAATTTGTGCATAAACTTTGTGCATAAACGTTCTGCATAACGTATCTGCAAAAACTTTGTGCATGAACTTTGTGCATAAATGTTGTGCATAAACTTTGTGCATAAACTTTGTGCATAACATTTGTGCATAAACTTTGCGCATAAACTTTGTGCATAAGATTTGTGCATAAACTTTGTGCATGAAATTTGTGCATAAACTTTGTGCATAAACTTTGTGCATAAACTTTGTGCATAACATTTGTGCATAAACTTTGCGCATAAACTTTGTGCATAAGATTTGTGCATAAACTTTGTGCATGAAATTTGTGCATAAACTTTGTGCATAAACTTTGTGCAAAAACTTTGTGCATAAACTTTGTGCATAAACTTTGTGCATAAACTTTGTGCATAAACTTTGTGCATTAAATTTGTGCATAGAATTTGTGCATAAACTTTGTGCATAAACTTTGTGCATAAGATTTGTGCATAAACTTTGTGCATGAACTTTGTGCATAAACTTTGTGCATAAACTTTGTGCACAAACTTTGTGCATAAACTTTGTATATAAACTTTGTCCATAAACTTTGTGCATAAACTTTGTGCATAAACTTTGTGCATAAATTTTGTGCATAAACGTTGTGCATAAACTTTGTGCATAAACTTTGTGCACAAACGTTGTGCACAAACTTTGTGCACAAACTTTGTGCATAAACATTGTCCATAAAATTTGTGCAGAAACTTTGTGCGTAAATGTTGTGCACAATTTTTGTGCATAAACTTTGTGCATAGAATTTATGCATAAAATTTGTGCAGAAACTTTGTGCATATACTTTGTGCATAAACTTTGTGCATAAACTTTGTGCATCTGCTTTGTGTATAAGCTTTGTGCATAAACATTGTGCATAAAAATTGTTCATAAACTTTGTGCATCAAATTTGTGCATAAACTTTGTGCATAATCTTTGTGCATAAACTTTGTGCATAAACATTGTGCATAAAAATTGTTCATAAACTTTGTGCATCAAATTTGTGCATAAACTTTGTGCATAATCTTTGTGCATAAACTTTGTGCATAAACTTTGAGCATAAACTTTGTGCATACAGTTTGTGCATAAACTTTGTGCATAAACTTTGTGCATAAACTTTGTGCACAAACGTTGTGCATAAACTTTGTGCTGAAACTTTGTGCATAAACTTTGTGCATACAGTTTGTGCATAAACTTTGTGCATAAACTTTGTGCATAAACTTTGTGCACAAACGTTGTGCATAAACTTTGTGCTGAAACTTTGTGCATAAACTTTGTGCATAAACTTTGTCCATTAACTTTCTGCATAAACTTTGTGCATAAAATTTGTGCATAAGGTTTGAACATAAACTTTGTGCAAAAACGTTTTGCATGAACTTTGTGCATAAACTTTGTGCATAAACGTTGTGCATAACCTTTGTGCATAAACTTTGTGCATAAACGCTGTGCATAAACTTTGTGCATAAATTTTGTGCATAAACTTTGTGCATAAACTTTGTAAATAAACTTTGTGCATAAATTTTGTGCACAAACTTTGTGCATGAACTTTGTGGATAAACTTTGTGCATAAACTTTGTGCATAATATTTGTGCATAAACTTTGTGCACAAACTTTGTGCATAAACGTTGTGCATAAAATTTGTGCATAAACTTTGTGCATAAACTTTCTGCATAACGTTTCTGCATAAAATTTGTGCATAAACTTTGTGCATAAACTTTGTGCATTAAATTTGTGCATAAAATTTGTGCATAAACTTTGTGCATAAACTTTGTGCATAAGATTTGTGCACAAACTTTGTGCATGAACTTTGTGCATAAACTTTGTGCATAAACTTTGTGCACAAAATTTGTGCATAAATTTTGTGCATAAACGTTGTCCATAAACTTTGTGCATAAACTTTGTGCATAAACTTTGTGCATAAATTTTGTGCATAAATTTTGTGCATAAACGTTGTGCATAAACTTTGTGCATAAACTTTGTGCATAAATATTGTGCATAAACTTTGTGCATAAACTTTGTGCATAAATTTTGCGCATAAACGTTTTGCATAAACTTTGTGCATAAACGTTGTGCATAAATATTGTGCATAAACTTTGTGCACAAACGTTTTGCATAAACGTTGTGCATAAACTTTGTGCATAAACTTTGTGCAAAACTTTGTGCATAAACTTTGTGCATAAAGTTTGTGCATAAACGTTTTGCAAAAAATTTGTGCATAAAATTTGTGCATAAACTTTGTGCATAAACTTTGCGCATAAACGTTTTGCATAAACTTTGTGCATAAACGTTGTGCATAAATATTGTGCATAAACTTTGTGCATAAACGTTTTGCATAAACGTTGTGCATAAACTTTGTGCATTAACTTTGTGCATAAACTTTGTGCATAAACTTTGTGCAAAACTTTGTGCATAAACTTTGTGCATAAGCTTTGTGCACAAACTTTGTGCACAAATGTGGGCATAAACTTTGTGCACAAACGTTTTGCATAAATATTGTGCATAAACTTTGTGCATAAACGTTTTGCATAAACATTTTGCATAAATGTTGTGCATAAACTTTGTGCATAACTTTTGTGCATAAACGTTTTGCATAAACTTTGTGCATAAACTTTGTTCACAAACGTTGTGCATAAACTTTGTGCACAACCGTTGTGCATAAACTTTGTGCACAAACTTTGTGCATAAGTATTGTGCATGAACTTTGTGCATGAACTTTGTGCAGAACCGTTGTGCATAAACTGTGTATAAACTCTGCGCATAAAACTTTGTGCATAATTTTTGTGCATAAATTTTCTGGAGAAACTCTGTGCATGAACATTGTGCAAAAACTCTGCATAAACTTTGTGCATAAACTTTGTGCATAAACTTTGTGCATAAATTTTAGGCATAAACGTTGTGCATAAAATGTGTGCAGAAGGTTTGTGCATAAACTTTGTGCATAAACTTTGTGCATAAAATCTGTGCATAAACTTTGTGCATAAACTTTGTGCGTAAATGTTGTGCACAAACTCTGTGCATAAACTTTGTGCATAAACTTTGTACATAAAACTTTGTGCATAAAATTTGCATAAACTTTGTGCATAAACTTTTTGCATAAACTTTGTGAATAAAGTTTGTGCATTAACTTTGTGCAAAAACTTTGTGCACAAACATTTTGCATAAACTTTGTGCACAAACTTGGTGCATAAACTTTGTCCAAAACTTTGTGCATTAACTTTGTGCATAACATTTGTGCATAAACGTTTTGCATAAACACTTTGCATAAAATTTTTGCATAACTTGTGTGCAGAGACTTTGGGCGTAAAATTTGTGCATTAACTTTGTGCAGAAACGTTGTGCATAAACTTTGTACATAAACTTTGTGCATAAACTTTGTGCAGAATGTTTGTGCATAAACTTTGTGCAGAAACTTTGTGCATAAACTTTGCGCATAGAATTTGGGCATATATGTTGTGCATAAACGTTGTGCATCAACTTTGTGTAGAAACTTTGTGCATAAACTTTGTGCAAAAAAATTGTGCATAAACTTTGTGCATGAACTTTTTGCATAAACTTTGTGCACAAAATTTCTGCATAAATGTTGTGCAAAACGTTTGTGCATAAACTTTGTGCATAAAATTTGTGCATAAACTTTGTGCATAAATTTTGCGCATAAACGTTTTGCATAAACTTTGTGCAGAAACGTTGTGCATAAACTTTGTGCACAAACTTTGTCCATAAATATTGTGCATAAACTTTGTGCATGAACGTTTTGCATAAACTTTGTACATAAACTTTGTGCATAAAATTTGTGCATAAACTTTGTGCATAAACTTTGTGCATAAACTTTGTGCACAAAAGTTGTGCATAAATTTTGTGCACAAACGTTGTGCATAAACTTTGTGCACAAACTTTGTGCATAAATATTGTGCATGAACTTTGTGCAGAAACATTGTGCAAAAACGTTGTGCATAAACTTTGTGTATAAGCTCTGTGCATAAAAATTTGTGCATAATTTTTGTGCATAAACTTTGTGGAGAAACTTTGTGCATGAACTTTGTGCATAAACTCTGCATAAACTTTGTGCATAAAATTTCTGCATAAACTTTGTGCATAAAGTTTGTGCATAAACTTTGTGCATAAAATGTGTGCGGAACGTTTGTACATAAACTTTGTGCATAAACTTTGTGCATAAAATCTGTGCATAAACTTTGTGCATAAACGTTGTGCATAAAACTTTGTGCATAAAATTTGCATAAACGTTGTGCATAAACTTTGTGCATAAACTTTGTGCATAAACTTTGTGAATAAACTTTGTGCATTAACTTTGTGCAAAAACTTTGTGCACGTACTTTGTGCACAAACATTGTGCATAAACTTTGTGCACAAACTTGGTGCATAAACTTTGTCCACAACTTTGTGCATAAACTTTGTGCATAAAATTTGTGCATAAACTTTGTGCATAAACATATTGCATAAACTTTGTGCATAACTTGTGTGCAGAGACTTTGTGCATACACTTTGTGCATAAACTTTGTGCACAAATTTTGTGCATAAACTCTGTGCATAAACTTTGTGCATAAACGTTGTGCATACACTTTGTGCATAAACTGTTTGCATAAACTTTATGCATAAATTTCGTGCATAAAAGTTCTGCATAAACATTGTGCATAAAATTTGTGCATAAACTTTGTGAATAAACTTTTTGCACAAGCATTGTGCATAAATATTGTGCATAAACTTTGTGCATAAACTTTGTGCATAAACTTTGTGCAGAAACTTTGTGCAGAAACTTTGTGCATAAACTTTGTGCATAATCTTTGTGCATAAAATTCATGCATAAACTTTGTTCAGAAACTTTGTGCATAAACGTTGTGCATAAACTTTGTGCATAAAATTTGTGCATAAACATTGTGCATAAACGTTGTGCATCAACTTTGTGCAGAAACTTTGTGCGGAAACTTTGTACAGAAACTTTGTGCATAAACTTTGTGCATAAGCGTTGTGTACAAACGTTGTGCATAAACTTTGTGCAGAAACTTTGTTCATAAGCTTTGTGCATAAACTTTGTGCATAAACTTTGTGCAGAAAGTTTGTGCATAAAGTTTTTGTATAAACTTTGTTCATAAACGTTATGCATAAACGTTGTGCATAAACTTTGTGCACAAACTTTGTGCAGAAATATTGTGCAAAAACTTTGTGCATAAACTTTGAGAGCATAAACTTTGTGCATAAACTTTGTGCATAAAAACTCTGCATAACTTTGTGCAAAAACTTTGTGCATAAACTTTTTGCATGAACTTTTTGCATAAACTTTGTGCATAAAAATTTTGCATAAAAGTTGTGCATAAAGTTTTTGCATAAGCTTTGTGCATAAACTTTGTGCATGAAATTTGTGCATTTATTGCGCATAAACGTTTTGCATAAACTTTGTGCAGAAACTTTGTGCATAAACGTTGTGCACAAACCTTGTGCATACATATTGTAAATAAAAATGGTGCATAAACTCTGTGCATAAACTTTGTGCATAAACGTTGTGCATAAACGTTGTGCATAAACGTTGTGCATAAACTTTGTGCATAAACAATGTGCACAAAAGTTGTGCATAAACTTTGTGCACAAACTTTGTGCATTAACTTTGTGCACAAACTTTGTGCATAAATATTGTGCACAAAATTTGTGCATAAATATTTTGCATGCACTTTGTGCATAAACGTTGTGCATAAACTTTGTGCATAAACTTTGTGCATAGACTTTGTGCATAAACTTTGTGCATTAACTTTGTGCATAAACTTTGTGCATAAACTTTGAGCATAAACTTTGTGCATAAACGTTGTGCATAAACGTTGTGCATAAACTTTGTGCATAAACGTTGTGCAAAAACGTTGTGAATAAACTTTGTGCAAAAACTTTGTGCATAAACTTTGTGCATAAACGTTGTGCATAAACGTTGTGCATAAACTTTGTGCATAAACGTTGTGCAAAAACGTTGTGAATAAACTTTGTGCAAAAACTTTGTGCATAAACTTTTTGTAGAAACTTTGTGCATAGACTTTGTGCATAAACTTTGTGCATAAACTTTGTGTATAAACTCTGTGCATAAAACTTTGTGCAAAAATGTTGTGCATAAACTTTGTGCATAAAATTTGTGTATAAACTCTATGCATAAAACTTTGTGCATTATCTTTGTGCATTATCTCTGTGCATAAACTTTGTGCATAAACTTTGTGCATAAACTTTGTGTATAAACTCTGTGAATAAAACTTTGTGCATTATCTTTGTGCATAAACTTTGTGCATAAACTCTGTGCATAAACTTTGTGTATAAACTTTGTGCATAAAATTTGTGCATAAACTTTGTGCATAAAGGTTGTGCACAAACTTTGTGCATAAAATTTGTGCATAAACTTTGTGCAGAAACTTTGTGCATAACCTTTGTGCATAAACTGTGCAGAAAGTTTGTGCATAAACTTTGTGCATAAGCTTTGTACATACACGTTGTGCATAAACGTTGTGCAGAAACTTTGTGCATAAACTTTGTGCATAAACTTTGTGCATAAACGTTGTGCATAAACGTTGTGCATAAACTTTGTGCATAAAATTTGGACAGAAATTCTGTGCATAAATTTTGTGCGTAAACGTTGTGCATGATCTTGGTGCATAAACTTTGTGCATAAACATTGTGCATAAACGTTGTGCATAAACTTTGTGCATAAATGTTGTGCATAAACTTTGTGCATAAACTTTGTGCACAAACTTTGTGCATAATCTTTGTGCATAAAATGTGTGCATAAACTTTGTGCATAAAATTTGTGCAGAAACTTTGTCCATAAATGTTGTGCATAAACTTTGTGCATCAACTTTGTGCAGAAACATTGTGCATAAACTTTGTGCATAAAATTTGTGCATAAAATTTGTGCTTAGACTTTGTGCTTAAACTTTGTGCATAAATTTGTGCATAAAATTTGTGCATAAATTTTGTGCAAAAAATTCATGCATAAACTTTGTGCATAGACGTTTTGCATAAACTTTGTGCAGAAACTTTCTGCATAAACTTAGTGCATAAACTTTGTGCATAATGTTTGTGCAGAAACTTTGTGCATAAATTTTGTGCATAAATATTGTGCATATACTTTGTGTACAAACTCTGTGCATAAACTTTCTGCATAAACTTTGTCTATAAACTTTGTGCACAACCGTTGTGCATAAACTTGGTACATAAACTTTGTGCATAAACATTGTGCATAAACGTCGTGCATAAACGTTGTTCATAAACTTTGTGTATAAACATTGTGCATAAACTTTGTGCATAAACTTTGTGCAGAAACTTTGTGCATAAAATTTTGTGCATAAATTTTGTGCATAAACGTTGTACAGAAACGTTGTGCATAAACTTTGTGCATCAACTTTGCGAAGAAACTTTGTGCATGATTTTTGTGCATAAACTTTGTGCATAAACTTTGTGCATAAATGTTGCGCATAAACTTTGTGCATCAACTTTGTGCAGAAATTTTGTGCATACATTTTTGTGCATAAACTTTGTGCTTAAGCTTTGTGCATAAACTTTGTGCATAAAATTTGTGCATAAACATTGTGCATAAACTTTGTGCATAAACTTTGTGCATAAACGTTGTGCATGAACGTTGTGCATAAACTTTGTTTATAAACTTTGTGCATCAACTTTGTGCATAAATTTTGTGCATAAACTTTGTGCATAAACTTTGTGCATAAACGTTGTGCATAAACGGTTTGCCTAAACGTTTTGCATAAACTTTGTGCACAAACTTTGTGCATAAACTTTGTGCAA
This sequence comes from Penium margaritaceum, assembly GCA_023375785.1. Taxonomy (NCBI): domain Eukaryota; kingdom Viridiplantae; phylum Streptophyta; class Zygnematophyceae; order Desmidiales; family Peniaceae; genus Penium; species Penium margaritaceum. The sequence goes on from SZWC01002432.1 coordinate 101,579, forward strand.
AAACTTTGTGCATAAACGTTGTGCATAAACTTTGTGCATAAACTTTGTGCATAAACTTTTTGCATAAACGTTGTGCATAAATTTTGTGCATAAACTTTGTGCATAAACTTTGTGCATAAACTTTGTGCATAAACTTTGTGCATTTACTTTGTGCATTTACTTTGTGCATAAAATTTGTACATAAACTTTGTGCATAAATTATGTGCATAAAAGTTTTTGCATAAACTTTGTGCATACAATTTGTGCATAAACTTTGTGCAGAAACGTTGTGCATAAAACTTGTGCATAAAATTTGTGTGTAAACGTTGTGCATAAACGTTGTGCATACACTTTGTGCATAAACTTTGTGCAGAAACTTTGTGTATGAACGTTTTGCATAAACGTTTTGCATAAACTTTGTGCATAAACTTTGTGCATAAACTTTGTGCACAAACGTTGTGCATAAACTTTGTGCACAAACATTGTGCATAAACATTGTGCAGAAACTTTGTGCACAAACGTTGTGCACAAAATTTGTGCATAAAATTTGTGCAGAAACTTTGTAAATAAACTTTGCCCATAAACTTTGTGCATAAACTTTATGCATAAACATTGTGCAGAAACATTGTGCATAAACGTTGTGCATAAACGTTGTGCATAAAATCTGTACATAAACTTTGTGCATAAACTTTGGGCATAAACGTATTGCATAAACATTGTGCATAAACGTTGTGCATAAACTTTGTGCATAAAATGTGTGCAGAAAATTTGTGCATAAACTTTGTGCATAAAAGTTGTGCATAAACTTTGTGCATAAACTTTGTGCATAAACTTTGTGCATGAACTTTCTGCATAAACGTTGTGCATAAACTATGTGCATAAACTTTGTGCATAAACGTTGTGCATAAACGTTGTGCAGAAGCTTTGTGCAGAACGTTTGTGCAAAAACTTTGTGCATAAACTTTGTGCATATCTTTGTGCATAAACTGTGTGCATACAATTTGTACATAATCTTTGTGCATAACTTTGTGCATAAACGTGGTGCATAAACGTTGTGCATAAACTATGTGCATAAACATTGTGCATAAACGTTGTGCACAAACTTTGTGCATTAACTTTGTGCATAAACTTTATGCAGAAACTTTGTGCATAAACTTTGTGCATAAACTTGGTATTTAAACTTTGTGCATATCTTTGTGCACAAAATTTGTGCATACAATTTGTGCATAAACGTTGTGCATAAACTTTGTGCATAAACTTTATGCATAAACTTTGTGCATAAAACTTGTGCATAAACTTTCTGCATAAAATTTGTGCATACACTTTGTGCATAAAAAGTGTGCAAAAACTTTGTGCATAAACTTTGTGCAGAAACTTTGTGCAGAAACTTTGTGCATAAACTTTGTGCACAAATGTTGTGCATAAACTTTGTGCATAAACTTTGTGCATGAACGTTGTGCATGAACTATGTGCATAATATTTTTGCATAAAATTTGTGCACACTTTTTTTGCAAAAACATTGTGCATAGACTGTGTGCATAAACTTTGTTCATAAACTTTGTGCATAAAATTTGTGCATAAACTTTGTACATAAACCTTGTGCATAAACTTTGTGCATAAACCTTGTGCATATCTTTGTGCATAAACTCTGTGCATAAAATTTGTGAATAAAAGTTGTGCATATACTTTGTGCAGAAACTTTGTGCGTAAACTTTGTATATAATCTTTGTGCATAAACTTTGCGCATTAACGTTTTGCATAAACTTTGTGCATAACTTTGTGCATAAACTTTGTGAATAAACTTTCTTCATAAACGTTGTGCATAAACTTTGTGCATAAACTTTGTGAATAAACCTTGTGCTAAACTTTGTGCATAAACTTTGTCCATATACTTTGTGCATAAACGTTGTGCATAAACTTTATGCATGAACGTTGTGCATAAACTTTGTGCATGAAATTGGTACATAAACTTTGTGCAGAAACTTTGTGCATAAAATTTGTGCATAAACGTTGTGCACAAACTTTGTGAATAAACTTTGTGCAAAAACGTTGTGCATAAACTTTGTGCATAAACTTTGTGCATAAACTTTGTGCATAAACTTTGTGCATAAACTTTGTGCATATCTTTGTGCATGAACTTTGAGCATAACATTTGTGCATAAACGTTGTGCATAAACGTTGTGCATAACTTTGTGCATAAACAAAGTGTAGAAACTTTGTGCGTAAACTTTGTGCATAATCTTTGTGCATAAACTTTGTGCATAAACGTTTTGCAAAAACTTTGTGCATAACGTTGTGCATAGACTTTGTGCCTAAACATTGTGCATAAACGTTGTGCAGAAACTTTGTGCACAAACTGTGTGCATAAACGTTGTGGAGAAACTTTGTGCATAAACTTTGTCTATAAATTCTGTGCATAAACTTTGTAAATAAACTTTTTGCATAAACTTTATGCAGAAAAGTTGTGCATAAACTTGTGCATAAAATTTGTGCATAAAATGTGTGCATAAACTTTGTGCATAAACTTTGTGCATAAACTTTGTGTAGAAACTTTGTGCATAAAATTTGTGCATAAACTTTGTGCATAAACGTTGAGCATAAACTTATGCATAAACTTTGTGCATACGTTTTGTGCAAAAAATTTGTGCATAAACTTTGTTTACAAACTTTGTGCATGAAATTTGTGCATAAAATTTGTGCACAAACTTTGTGCATAAACGTTGGGCATCAACTTTGTGCATAAACTTTGTGCATAAACTTTGTGCAGAAACTTTGTGCAGAAACGTTTTGCATAAACGTTGTGTATAAACTTTGTGCATAAACTTTGTGCATAAACTTTGTACATAAACTTTGTACATAAAATGTGTGCATAAACTTTGTGCATGAACTTTGTGCATGAACTTTGTGCATAAACTTTGTGCATAAACTTTGTACATAAGCTTTTTGCATAAACTTTGTGCATAAACTTTGTGCATAAACGCTGTGCATAAACGTGGTGCATTAACTCTGTGCATACAATTTGTGCAGAAATTTCGTGCATAAACTTTGTGCATAAACTTTGTGCATAAACTTTGTGCATACAATTTGTGCATAAACTTTGTAGATAAGCTTTATGCATAAACTTTGTGCATAATCTTTGTGCATAAACTTTGTGCAGAAACTTTGTGCAGAAACTTTGTCCATAGACTTTGTGCATAAACTTTGTGCATAAACTTTGTGCATAAACGTTGTGCATAAACTATGTGCATAAACTTTGTGTGTAAACGTTGTCCACAAACTTTGTGCACAAACTTTGTGCAGAAACTTTGTGCATACATTTGTGCATAAACTTTGTGCATAAGCTTTGTGCATAAACTTTGTACATAAACTTTGTGCATAAACTTTGTGCAGAAACTTTGTGCATACATTTGTGCATAAACTTTGTGCATAAGCTTTGTGCATAAACTTTGTACATAAACTTTGTGCATATCTTTGTGCATAAATCTTTTGAATAAAATTTGTGCATAAAAGTTGTGCATAAACTTTGTGCAGACCTTTGTACATAAACTTTGTGCATAAACTTTGTGCAGAAACTTTGTGCATAAACTTTGTGCATAAACTTTGTGCATAAACGTTTTGCATAAACTTTGTCCATAAACTATGTGCATAAACTTTGTGCATAAACGTTGTCCACAAAATTTGTGCATAAACTTTGTGCATAAACTTTGTGCATAAACTTTGTGCATAAACTTTGTGCATAAACTTTGTACATAACTTTGTGCATAAACTTTGTGCATAAACGTTGTGCATATCTTGTGCATAAACGTTGTGCATAAAACTTGTGCATGAAAGTTGTGTATAAACTTTGTGCAAAGCTTTGTGCATAAACTTTGTGCATAAACTTTGTGCGGAAATTTTGTGCATAAACTTTGTGCATAATCTTTGTGTATAGAATTTGTGCATAAACCTTTTGCATAAAATTTGTGCATAAACGTTGTGCATAACTTTGTGCATAAACTCTGTGCATAACATTTGTGCATAAACTTTGTGTAGAAACTTTGTGCGTAAACTTTGTGCATAATCTTTGTGCATAAACTTTCTGCATAAACGTTTTGCATAAACTTTGTGCATAACGTTGTGCATAAACTTTGTGCATAAACATTGTGCATAAACGTTGTGCAGAAACGTTGTGCACAAACTGTGTGCATAAACTTCGTGCATAAATTTTGTGCAGAAACTTTGTGCATAAACTTTGTCCATAAACTTTGTGCATGAACTTTGTAAATAAGCTTTGTGCATAAAATTTATTCATAAACGTTGTGCATAAACTTTGTGCATAAACTTTGTGCATAAACTTTGTGCATAAACTTTGTGCATAAACGTTGTGCAGAAACTTTGTGCAGAAACTTTGTGCATAAACTTTGTGCATAAACTTTGTGCATAAACATTGAGCATAAACTTAGGCATAAACTTTTTGCATAAGTTTTGTGCATAAACTTTGTGCATAAAATTTGTTTATAAACTTTGTGCATGAACTTTGTGCATAAAATTTGCGCACAAATGTTGTGCAGTAACTTTGTGCACAAAGTTTGTGCATAAACATTGGGCATCAACTTTGTGCATAAACTTAATGCATAAACTTTGTGCATAAACTTAATGCATAAACTTTGTGCATAAACTTTGTGGATGCACTTTGTGCATAAACTTTGTGTGGAAACTTTGTGCATAAACTTTTTGCATAAACTTTGTACATAAACTTTGTGCATAAACTTTGTGCATGAACTTTGTGCATAAACATTGTACTTAAACTTTGTACATAAACTTTGTGCATAAACTTTGTGCATACACTTTGTGCATAAACTTTGTGCAGAAACTTTGTGCATAAACTTTGTACATAATCTTTGTGTATAAATTTTTTGCATAAACCTTTTGCATACAATTTGTGCATAAACTGTGCATAAACTTTGTGTATACACTTTGTGCATACAAGTTTTGCATAAACTTTGTCCATAAACTTTGTGCATGAAATTTGTGCATAAACTTTGTGCATAAACTTTGTGCATAAAATATGTGCACAAACGTTGTGCATAAACTTTGTGCATAAATTTTGTGCATAAAATCTGTGCACAAAAGTTGTGCATAAACTTTGTACATAAACTTTGTGCATAAACTTTGTTCATAAACTTTGTGCATAAACTTTGTGCATGAACTTTGAGCATAAACTTTGTGCATAAACTTTGTGAATGAACTTTGTGCATAAACTTTGTGCATAAACATTGTGCATAAACTTTGTGCATAAAGTTTGTGCATAGTATTTGTGCATAAACTTTGTGCATAAACTTTGTGCTTAAACTCTGTGCATACGATTTGTGCATAAAAGTTGTGCAGAAACTTTGTGCAAAAACGATGTGCATAACTGTAAGCATAAACTTTGTGCAGGGATTTTGTGCATAAACTTTGTGCATAAACGTTGTGCATAAACTGTGTGCATAAAATTTGTGAATACTATTTGTACATAAACTTTGTGAATGAGCTTTGTGCATAAATGTTGTACATAAAATTTGTGCATAAACTTTGTGCAAAACGTTTGTGCATGAACTTTGTGCATAAATTTTGTGCATAAACGTTGTGCATAAACGTTGTGCATAAACTTTGTGCATAAACTTTGTGCATGAACTTTGTGCATAAACTTTGTGCATAAACGTTGTGCATAAACTATGTGCATAAACTTTGTGCATAAACGTTGTACACAAACTTTGTGCATAAACTTTGTGCAAAAACTTTGTACATAAACTTTGTGCATAAAATTTGTGCATAAGCTTTGTGCATAAACCTTTCATATCTTTGTGCATAAACTTTGTGCATAAAATCTGTGCATAAAAGTTGGGCATAAACTTTGTGCAAAACTTTGTGCATAAACTTTGTGCATGAACTTTGTCCATAAACTTTGTGCAGAAACTTTGTGCGTAAACTTTGTGCATAAACTATGTGCATACACTTTGTGCGTAAACATTGTGCATAAACTATGTGCATAGAAGTTTTGCATAAACTTTGTGCATGAACTTTGTGCATAAAATTTATGCATAAACAATGTTCATAAACTTTGTGCATAAAATTTGTGCAGAAACTATGTGCATAGACTCTGTGCACAAACTCTGTGTATAAACTTTGTGCATAAATGTTGTGCATAAACTTTGTGCAAAAACTTTTTGCATGAACTATGTGCATAAACCTTGTGCATAAAACTTTATGTATAAACTATGTGCATAAAATTTGTGCATAAACGTTGTGCGCAAACTTTGTGCATAAACTTTGTGCAAAAACTTCGTGCATAATCTTTGTACATAAACTTTGTGCATAAACTTTGTATATAAACTTTGTGCATATCTTTGGGCATAAACTCTGTGCATACAATTTGTGCATAAAAGTTGTGCATATACGTTTTGCATAGCTTTGTGAATAAACTTTGTGCATAACATTTGTGCATAGAGTTTGTGCAGAAACTTTGTGCATAATCTTTGTGCATAAACTTTGTGCATAAACGTTTTGCATAAACTTCGTGCATAACTTTGTGAATAAAATTTGTGAATAAACTTTGTGCATAAACTTTGTGCATAAAGTTTGTGCATAAACTTTGTGAATAAACTTTGTGCATAAACGTTGTGCATAAAATTTGTGCATAGAAATTGTGCATAAACGTTGTGCAGAATCTTTGTGCACAAACTGTGTGCATAAACGTTGTGCATAAACTTTGTGCAGAAACTTTGTGCATAAACTCTGTCCATAAACTTTGTGCATAAACTTTGTGAATAAACTTTTTGCATAAACATCATGCATAGACGTTGTGCATAAACTTTGTGTATAAATTTGTGCATAAATTTTGTGCAGAAACTTTGTGCATAAACTTTGTGCATAAACTTTGTGCATAAACTTTGTGCAAAAACTTTTTGCATAAACTTTGTACATCAACTTTGTGCATAAGCTTCGTGCATAAACTTTGTGCATAAACTTTGTGCATATCTTTGTGCATAAACTTTTTGCATAAACTTTGTGCATGAACTTTGTGCAGAAACTTTGTGCAGAAACTTTGTGCATAGACTTTTTGCATAAACTTTGTGCATAAACCTTGTGCATAAACGTTGTGCATAAACTATGTGCATAAACTTTGTGCATAAACGTTGTCCACAAACTTTGTGCATACATTTGTACATAAACTTTGTGCATAAGCTTTGTGCATAAACGTTGTACATAAACTTTGTGCAGAACCTTTGTGCGTAAACTTTGTGCATAATCTTTGTGCATAAACTTTGTGCATAAACATTGTGCATAAACGTTAAAATGTAGAAACCTTGTGCACAAACTGTGTGCATAAACTTTGTGCATACAATTTGTGCAGAAACTTTGTGCATAAACTTTGTCCATAAACTTTGAGCATAAACTTTGTAAATAAACTTTGTGCATAAACTTTATGCATAAACGTTGTGCATAAACTTTGTGCAGAAATTTTGTGCATAAACTTTGTGCAGAAACTTTGTACATAAACGTTGTGCACAAACTTTGTGCATAAACTTTGTGCATAAACTTTGTGCATAAACTTTGTGCATAAGCTTTGTGCATAAACTTTTTTTATAAAGTCTGTGCATGAACTTTGTGCATAAACTTTGTGCATAAATTTTGTGCAGAAACTCTGTGCACAAATTTTGTGCATAAACTTTGGGCAAAAACTTTGTGCATAAACGTTGTGCAGAAACTTTATGCATAAACGTTATGCATAAACATTGTGCATGAACTTTGTGCATGAACTTTGTGCATCAAATTTGTGCATAAAAGTTGTACATAAACGTTTTGCATGAACTTTGTGCATAAACGTTGTGCATAAGTGTTGTGCATAAAAATTGTGCATAAACTTTGTGCAGAAAATTTGTGCAGACATTTTGTGCATGAACTTTGTGCATAAAAGTTGTGCATAAACTTTGTGCATAAACTTTGTGCATAAACTTTGTGCATAAACTTTGTGCATAAACTTGGTGCATAAACTTTGTGCATAAACTTTGTACATAAACTTTGTGCATAAACTTTGTGCATATAAGTTTTGCATGAACTTTCTGCATAACTTTGTGCATAAACTTTGTGCATAACATTTGTGCATAAACTTTGTGCATATCTTTGTGCATAAACTTTGTGCATAAAAATTGTGCATAAAAGTTGTGCATAAACATTGTGCAGAACTTTGTGTATAAACTTTGTGCATAAACTTTGTGCATAAACTTTGTGCAGAAACTTTGTGCGTAAACTTTGTGCATAATCTTTGTGTATAAATTTTGTGCATAAACGTTTTGCATAAAATGTGTGCATAAACTTTGTGCATAAACTCTTTGCATAAACTTTGTGCATAAACGTTTTGCATACACTTTGTGCATAAACTTTGTACATAAACTTTGTGCATAAAATTTGTGCATAAACTTTGTGCATAAACTCTGTGCACAAACTCTGTGCATAAACTTTGTGCATAAACTTTGTGCATAAAATCTGTGCACAAACGTTGTGCATAAACATTGTGCATAAACTTTGCATAAGCTTTGTTCATAAACTTTGTGCATAAAGTTTGTGCATGAACTTTGTGCATAAACTTTGTGCATAAACTTTGTGCATTGCCTTTGTGCATAAATTTTGTGCATAAACTTTGTGCATAAACTTAGTGCATAAACTTTGTGCATAAACTTTGCACATAAACGTTGTGCATAAACTTTGTGCATAAACTTTGTGCATATCTTTGTGCATAAACTCTGTGCATAAAATTTTTGCATAAAAGTTGTGCATAAACGTTTTGCATAACTTTGTGCATAAACTTTGTGCATAACATTTGTGCATAAACGTTGTGCAGAAACTTTGTGGGTAAACTTTGTGCATAATCTTTTTGCATAAACTTTGTGCATAAACATTTTGCATAAATTTGGTCCTAACTTTGTGCATAAATTTTGTGAATAAACTTTCTGCATAAACGTTGTGCATAGTCGTTGTGCATAAAAATTGTGCATAAACGTTGTGCAGAAACTTTGTATACAAACTGTGTGCATAAACTTTGTGCATAAACTTTGTGCAGAAATTTTGTGCATAAACTTTGTGCATGAACTTTGTGCAAAAACCTTGTGCATTAACTTTGTGCATAAACTTTGTGCATAAACTTTGTGCATAAAATTTGTGCATAGACTTTGTGCATAAACTTTATGCATAAACTTTGTGCATGAACTTTGTGCAGAAACGTTGTGCACAAAATTTGTCCATAAACTTTAGGCATACACTTTGTGCATAAACTTTGTGCATAAACTTAATACATAAAATTTGTGCATGAACTTTGTGCATGAACTTTGTGCATAAACTTTGTACATAACCGTTTTGCATAAACTTTGTGCATAAACTTTGTGCATAACATTTGTGCAAAAATTTTGTGCATAAACTTCGTGCATAAAATTGATGCATAAACTTTGTACATAAACTTTGTACATAAACTTTGTGCATAAACTTTATTCATATCTTTGTGCATAAGCTTTGTGCATAAAATTTGTGCTTAAAAGTTGTGCATAAACTTTGTGCATAACTTTGTGCATAAACTTTGTGCATAACATTTGTGCATAAACTTTGTGCAGAAACTTTGTGCGTAAACTTTGTGCATAATCTTTGTGCATAAACTTTGTGCATAAAAGTTTTGCATAAACTTTGTGCATAACTTTGTGCATAAATTTTGTGAATAAACTTTTGCATAAACGTTGTGCATAAACTTTGTGCATAAACTTTGTGCATAAATGTTGTGCAGAAACTTTGTGCACAAACTGTGTGCATAAACTTTGTGCATAAACTTTGTCCATAAACTTTGTTTATAAACTTTGTGCATAAAATTTGTGCATAAACTTTGTTTATAAGCTTTGTGCATAAAATTTGTGCATAAACTTTGTGCAAAAACTTTGTGCACAAACTTTGTGCATAAACTTTGTGCATAAAATTTGTGCATAAACTTTGTTTATAAGCTTTGTGCATAAAATTTGTGCATAAACTTTGTGCAAAAACTTTGTGCACAAACTTTGTGCATAAACTTTGGGCATAAACTTTGTGCAGAAACTTTGTGCATAAACTTTGTGCATAAACTTAATGCATAAACTTTGTGCATAAACTTTGTGGATGAAATTTGTGCATAAACTTTTTCCAGAAACTTTGTGCATAAACTTTGTGCATAAACTTAATGCATAAACTTTGTGCATAAACTTTGTGGATGAAATTTGTGCATAAACTTTTTCCAGAAACTTTGTGCATGAAATTTGTGCATGAACTTTGTGCATAAACTTTGTGCATAAACTTTGTACATAAACTTTTTGCATAAACTTTGTGCATAAAATTTGTGCATAAACAATGTACATAAACGTTGTGCATAAACTTTGTGCATAAACTTTGTGCAGAAATTTTGTGCATGAACTTTGTGCATGAAAGTTGTGCATTAACCTTTTGCATAAACTTTGTGCATAAACTTTGTGCATAAACTTTGTGCATAAATTTTGTGCATAAACTTTGTGCATAAACTTTGTGCATATACTTTATGCATAAACTTTGTGCATGAACTTTGTGCATAAACTTTGTGCAGAAACTTTGTGCAGAAACGTTGTGCATAGACTTTGTGCATAAACATTGTGCATAAACTTTGTGCATAAACGTTGTGCATAAACTATGTGCATAAACTTTGTGCATAAACATTGTCCACAAACTTTGTGCATAAATGTTGTGCAGAAACTTTGTGCATACATTTGTGCATAAATTTTATGCATAAGCTTTGTGCATATACATTGTACATAAACTTTGTGCATACACTTTGTGCATAAATTTTGTGCATATCTTTGTGCATAAACTTTGTGCATAAAATTTGTGCATGAACTTTGTGCAGAACTTTGTGCATAAACTTTGTGCACAAACTTTGTGCATAAACTTTGTGCAGAAACTTTGTGCGTAAACTTTGTGCATACTGTTTGTTCATAAACTTTGTGCATAAATTTTTTGCATAAACTTTGTGCATAAACTATGTACACAAAATTTGTGCATAAACGTTGTACACAAACTTTGTACATAAAGTTTGTGCATAAACTTTGTACATAAACTTTGTGCATACGTTTTGTGCATAAACTTTGTGCATATCTTTGTGCATAAACATTTTGCATAAAATTTGTGCATAAAAGATGGGCAGAAACGTTGTGCATAACTATGTGCATAAACTTTGTGCATAAACGTTGTGCAGAAACTTTGGGTGTAAACTCTGTTCATAATCTTTGTGTATAAACTTTGTGCATAAACGTTTTGCATAAACTTTGTGCATAAACTTTGTGCATAAACTTTGTGCATAAACGTTTTGCATAAACTTTGTGCATCAATGTTTTGCATATACTTTGTGCATAAACTTTGTGCATATTTTTGTGCATAAACTTTGTGCATAAACTCTGTGCACAAACTCTATGCATAAACTTAGTGGATAAAATCTGTGCACAAACATTGTGCATAAACTTTGTGCTTCAACTTTGTGCATAAACTTTGTTCATAAACTTTGTGCATAAACTTTGTGCATAAACTTTGTGCATAAACTTTGTGCATAAACATTGTGCAGAAACTTTGTGCATAAACTTTGTCCATAAGCTTTGTGCATAAACTTTGTAAATAAACTTTGTCCATAAACACTATGTATAAACGTTGTGCATAAACTTTGTGCATAAACTTTGTGCGTAAACTTTGTGCACAAACTTTGTGCATAAACTTTGTGCATAAACTTTGTGCATAAACTTTGTGCATAAACTTTGTGCATCAATTTTGTGCATAATCTTTGTGCATAAACTTTGTGCATAAACTTTATGCATGAACTTTGTGCATAAACTTTGTGCAGAAACATTGTGCACAAACTTTGTGCATAAACTTTGTGCATCAATTTTGTGCATAATCTTTGTGCATAAACTTTGTGCATAAACTTTATGCATGAACTTTGTGCATAAACTTTGTGCAGAAACATTGTGCACAAACTTTGTGCATAAACTTTGGGCATAAACTTTCTGCATAACCTTTGTGCATAAACTTAATGCATAAACGTTGTGCATGAGCTTTGTGCATAAACTTTGTGCATAAACTTTGTGCATAAACTTTGTACATAAGCTTTGTGCATAAATTTTGTGCATAAACTTTGTGCATAAACTTTCTGCATAACCTTTGTGCATAAACTTAATGCATAAACGTTGTGCATGAGCTTTGTGCATAAACTTTGTGCATAAACTTTGTGCATAAACTTTGTACATAAGCTTTGTGCATAAATTTTGTCCATAAACTTTGTGCATAAATGTTGTACACAAACTTTGTGCATAATCTTTGTGCATAAACTTTGCGCAGAAATTTTGTGCACAAACTTTGTGCATAAACTTTGTTCATAAACTTTGTGCAGAAACTTTGTGCATAAACTTTGTGCATAAACTTTGTGAATAATCTTTGTGCATAAAATTTGTGCTTATAATTTGTGCATGAACTTTGTGCATAATCTTTGTGCATAAACGTTGTGCAGAAATGTTGTGCATAATCTTTGTACATAAACGTTGTGCATAAACTTTGTGCATAAACTTTGTGCATAAACTTTGTGCAAAAACTTTGTGCATAAACTTTGTCCATTAACTTTGTGCATAAATTTTGTAAATAAACTTTGTGCATAAACTTTATGCATAAACGTTGTGCATAAACATTGGTCATAAAATTTGTACATAAACTTTGGGCAGAAACGTTTTTCATAAACTTTGTGCATAAACGTTGTACACAAACTTTGTGCATAAACTTTGTGCATAAAATTTGTGCATAAATGTTGTGCATAAACTTTGTGCATAACTTTGTGCATAAACTTTGTGCATAGGCTTTGTTCAGAAACTTTTTGCGTAAACTTTGTGCATAATCTTTGTGCATAAACTTTGTGCATAAACGTTTTGCATAAACTTTGTGCATAACTTTGTTCATAAACTTTGTGAATAAACATTTGCATAAACATTGTGCATAGACTTCGTGCATAAACATTGTGCATAAACGTTGTACAGAAACTTGTGCACAAACTGTATGCATAAACTTTGTGCATAAACTTTGTGCACAAACTTTGTGCATGAACTTTGTCCATAAACTTTGTCCATAATCTTTGTAAATAAACTTTGTGCATAAACTTTATGCGTAAACATTGTGCACAAACTTTATGCATAAACGTTGTGCATCAACTTTGTGCAGAAACTTTGTGCATAAACATTATGCATAATCTTCGTGCATAAAATTTGTGCATAAACATTGTGCAGAAACTTTGTGCATAAACTTTGTGCAGAAACTTTGTGCGTAAACGTTGTGCATAATCTTTGTGCAAAAACTTTGTGCAGAAACTTTGTGCGTAAACGTTGTGCATAATCTTTGTGCATAAACTTTGTGCATAAACGTTTTGCTTAAACTTTGTGCATAACTTTCTGCATAAACTTTGTGAATAAACTTTTTGCATAAACGTTGTGCATAACCTTTGTGCATAAAAATTGTGCATAAACGTTGTGCAGAAACTTTCTGCACAAACTGTGTGCATAAACATTTTGCATAAATGTTGTGCATAAACTTTGTGCATAAACTTTGTACAGAAACTTTGTGCATAAACTTTGTCCATAAACTTTGTGCATAAAATTTGTAAATGAACTTTGTGCATAAACGTTATGCATAAACGTTGTGCATAAAATTTGTGCATACACTTTGTGCATAAACTTTGTGCATAAACTTTGTGCATAAGCTTTGGGCATAAACTTTGTGCATAAAATTTGTGCATAAACTTTGTGCATACGTTTTGTGCATAAACTTTGTGCATAAACTTTGTGCATAAACTTTGTTTACAAACTTTGTGCATGAACGTTTTGCATAAACTTTGTGCATTAACTTTGTGCAGAAACTTTGTGCTCAAAACTTTGTGCATAAACTTTGGGCATAAACTTTGTGAATATACTTTGTGCATAAGGTTTGTGCATAAACTTAATGCATAAACTTTGTGCATAAACTTTATTGATGAAATTTGTGCATAAACTTTGTCCGGAAACGTTGTGCATGAACTTTGTGCATGAACTTTGTGCAGAAACTTTGTGCGTAAACGTTGTGCAAAATCTTTGTGCATAAACTTTGTGCATAAACGTTTTGCTTAAACTTTGTGCATAAACTTTGTACATAAACGTTTTGCATAAGTTTTGTGCATAAACTTTGTGCATAAACTTTGTGCATAAACGTTGTGCATAAACTTTGTGCATAAACTTTGTGCAGAAGGTTTGTGCATAAACTTTGTGCATGAACGTTGTGCATAAACCTTGTGCATAAACGTTGTGTATAAAATTTGTGCATAAACTTTGTGCATAAACTTTATGCATAAACATTTTGCATTAACTTTGTGCATACACTTTGTGCAAAAACTTTGTACAGAAACGTTGTGCATAGACTTTGTGCATAAACTTTGTGCATAAACGTTGTGCATAGACTATGTGCATAAAATTTGTGCATAAATGTTGTCCACAAACTTTGTTCATAAACTTTGTGCAGAAACTTTGTGCATACATTTGTGCATTAACTTTGTGCATAAGCTTTGTACATAAACTTTGTACATAAACTTTGTACATAAACTTTGTGCATAAACTTTGTGCATAAACTTTGTGCATATCTTTGTGCATAAACGTTGTCCATAAAATTTGTGCATAAACTTTGTGCACAAACTTTGTGCATAAACTTTGTGCAGAAACTTTGTGCATAAACTTTGTTCATAATGTTTGTGCATAAACTTTGTGCACAAATGTTTTGCATAAACTTTGTGCATAAACTATGTACAAAAAATTTGTGCATAAACGTTGTCCACAAACTTTGTTCATAATTTTTGTGCGTAAACTTTGTACATAAACTTTGTGCATAAGTTTTGTGCATAAACTTTGTGTATATCTTTGTGCATAAACGTTTTGCATAAAATTTGTGCATAAAAGTTGGGCATAAACGTTGTGCAGAACTATGTGCATAAACTTTGTCCATAAACGTTGTGCAGAAACGTTTTGCGTAAACTCTGCATAATCTTTGTGTATAAACTTTGTGCATAAACGTTTTGCATAAACTTTGTGGATCAACTTTGTGCATAAACTTTCTGCATAAACTTTGTGCATAAACGTTTTGCATAAACTTTGTGCATAAACGTTTTGCATATAATTTGTGCATAAACTTTCTGCATAAAATTTGTGCATAAACTTCGTGCATAAACTCTGTGCACAAACTTTGTGCATAAACGTAGGGCATAAAATCTGTGCACAAACGTTGTGCATAAACTTTGTGCATAAACTTTGTGCATAAACTTTGTGCATAAACTTTGTGCAGAAACTTTGTGCATAAACTTTGTCCATAAACTTTGTGCATAAACTTTGTAAATAAACTTTGTGCATAAACGTTATGTATAAACGTTGTGCATAAACATTGTGCATAAACTTTGTGCGTAAACTTGTGCAGAATATTTGTGCATAAACTTTGTGCATAAACTTTGTGCATAAATTTTGTGCATAATCTTTGTGCATAAACGTTTTGCATAAAATTTGTGCATGAACTTTGTGCATAAACTTTGTGCATAAACTTTGTGCATAAACTTTGTGCAGAAACTTCATGCACAAACTTTGTGCATAATATTTGGGCATAAACTTTGTGCATAAACTTTGTGCATAAACTTTGTGCATAAGCTTTGTGCATAAACTTTGTGCATAAATTTTGTACATAAACTTTGTGCAGAAACTTTGTGCACAAACTTTGTGCATAAAATTTGCGCATAAACTTTGTGCATAAGCTTTGTGCATAAGCTTTGTGCATAAACTTTGTGCATAAATTTTGTACATAAACTTTGTTCATAACCTGTGTGCATAAACTTTGTGCATATCTTTGTGCATAAACTTTGTGCATAAAATTTGTGCATAAACGTTGTGCATAATCTTTGTGCATTAACTTTGTGCATAAACTTTGTGTATGAACTTTGTGCATAAACTTTGTGCATAAACTTTGTGCATAAACTTTGTGCATACATTTGTGCATAAACTTTGTGCAAAAACTTTGTGCATAAACTTTGTGCACAAAATTTGTGCATAAAATTTGTGCATAAACTTTGTGCATAAACTCTGTGCACAAACTTTGTGCATAAACTTTGTGCATAAAATCTGTGCACAATTGTTGTGCATAAACTTTGTGCATAAACTTTGTGCATAAAATTTGTGCATAAACTTTGTGCATAAACTTTGTTCAGAAACTTTGTGCATAAACTTTGTCCATAAACTTTGTGCATAAGCTTTGTAAATAAACTTTGTGCATAAACGTTATGTATAAACGTTGTGCATAAACTTTGTGCATAAACTTTGTGCGTAAACTTGTGCAGAATATTTGTGCATAAACTTTGTGCATAAACTTTGTGCATAAAATTTGTGCAGAAACTTTGTGCACAAACTTTGTGCATAAAATTTGGGCATAAACTTTGTGCATAAACTTTGTGCATAAACTTTGTGCATAAGCTTTGTGCATAAACTTTGTGCATAAAGTTTGTACATAGACTTTGTGCATAACCTTTGTGCATAAACTTTGTGCATATCTTTGTGCATAAACTTTGTGCATAAAATTTGTGCATAAAAGTTGTGCATAAACTTTGTGCAAAACTTTGTGCATAAACTTTGTGCATAAACTTTGTACATAAACTGTGCACAAACTTTGTTCTTAAACTTTGTGCATAATCTTTGTGCATTTACTTTGTGCATAAACTTTGTGTATGAACTTTGTGCATAAACTTTGTGCGTAAACTTTGTACATAAACTTTGTGCATACATTTGTGCATAAACTTTGTGCATAAACTTTGTGCACAAAATTTGTGCATAAACTTTGTGCATAAACTTTGTGCATAAACATTGTGCATAAACTTTGTGCATAAACTTTGTGCATAAACTTTGTGCACAAACTTTGTGCATAAACGTTCATAAACTTTGTGCATAAGCTTTGTGCATAAACTTTGGGCATAAACTTTGTGTATAAACTTTGTGCATAAACTTCGTGCATAAACTGTGTGCATAAACTATGTGCAGAAACTTTGTGCAGAAACTTTGTGCATAAACTTTGTGCATAAACTTTGTTTATAAACTTTGTGCACAAACTGTGTGCATAAACTTTGCGCATAAACTGTGTGCATAAACTTTGTGCATAAACTTTGTGCATAAACGTTGTGCATAAACTTTGTGCATAAACTTTGTGCATAAACTTTGTGCACAAACTTTGTGCATAAAAGTTGTGCTCAAACTTTGTGCATAAACTTTGTGCACAAACTTTGTGCATCAACTTTGTGCATAAACTTTGTGCATAAACCTTGTGCATAAACTTTGTGAATAAACCTTGTACATAAACTTTGTGCATAAACTTTGTGCATAAACTTTGTGCATATAATTTGTGAGTAAACTTTGTACATAAAAAATTTGCATGAACGTTGTGCCTTAACTCTTTGCATAAACTTTGTGCATAAACTTTGTGCATACGTTTGTGCAAACAATTGTGCGTAAACTTTGTGCATAAACTTTGTGCATAACGTTTGTGCATAAACTTTGTGCATAAACTTTGTGCATAAACTTTGTTCAGAAACTTTATGCAAAAACTTTGTGCATAATCTTTGTGCATAAACTTTGTGCATAAACGTTGTGCATAAACTTTGTGCATACACTTCGTGCATAAACTTCGCACATAAAATTTTTGCATAAACTTTGTGCATAAACTTTATGCATAAAATTTGTGCATAAATTTTTTTATAAACTTTGTGCATAACGTTTGTGCAAAAACTTGTGCCTAAACTTTGTGCATAAACTTTGTGTATGAACTTTGTGCAAAAACTTTGTGCATAAACTCTGTGCATAAACTTTGTGCATAAACTTTGTGCATAAACTTTGTGCATAAAATTTGTGCATAAACTTTGTGCATAAACTTTGTCCAGAAACTTTGTGCACAAACTTTGTGCATTATCTTTGTGCATAAACTTTGTGCATAAACCTTGTGCATAAACTTTGTGCATAAACGTTGTGCATAAACTATGTGCACAAACTTTGTGTATAAACTTCGTGCATAAACTTTGTGCATAAACTTTGTACATAAACGTTGTGCAAAAACTTTGTGCATTAGCTTTGTGCATAAAATTTATGCACAAACTCTGTGCATAAACTTTGTGCATAAACGTTGTGCACAAACGTTGTGCATAGACTTTGTGCATAAAGTTTCTGCATAAACTTTGTGCACAAACTCTGTGCATAAAATTTGTGCATAAACTTTGTGCACAAACGTTGTGCATAAACTTTGTGCATAAGCTTTGTGCAGAAACGTTTTGCATATAAATTGTGCATAAACGTTGTGCAGAAACTTTGTGCATTAACTTTGTGCATAAACTTTGTGCCTAAACTTTGTGCATAAAGTTTGTGCATAAACTTTGTACATATGTTTGTGCATAAGCTTTGTGCATTAAATTTGTGCATAAAAGTTGTGCATAAATTTTGTGCATAACTTTGTGCATAAATTTTGTGCATAAACTTTGTGCATAAACTTTGTGCAGAATGTTTGTGCGTAAACTTTGTGCATAAGCTTTGTGCATAAACTTTGTGCATAAAAGTTTTGCATAAACTTTGTGCATAAACGTTGTGCATAAACTTTGCACGAAAACGTTGTGCATAAGCTTTGTGCATAAAAATTATGCATAAACTTTGTGCATAAACTTTGTTCATAGAATTTGTGCATAAACTTTGTGCATAAACTCTGTGCACAAACTCTGTGCATAAATTGTGTTCATGAAATTTGTGCATAAACGTTGTGCATAAAGTTTGTGCATAAAATTTGTGCATGAACTTTGTGCATAATATTTGTGCATAATATTTGTGCATAAACGTTGTGCATAAACTTTGTGCACAAAATTTGTGCATGAACTTTGTGCATAAACTTTGTGCATAAACGTTGTGCATAAAATATGTGCAGAAACTTTGTGCATAAACTTTGTGCATAAACGTTGTGCATAAACGTTGTGCATAAACATTGTGCATAAACATTGTACAAAACCTTTGTGCAAAAACTTGGTGCATAAACTTTGTGCATAAACTTTGTGCATAAACGTTGTGCAGAAACATTGTGCATAAACATTGTGCAGAAACTTTGTGCACAAACTTTGTGCATAATCTTTGTGCATAAACTTTGTGCATAAACTTTGTGCATAAACTTTGTGCATACAATTTGTGCATAACATTTGTGCATAACTTTTGTGCATAAACTTTGTGCATAAACGTTGTGCATAGACTTTGTGCATAAATTTGTACATAGGCTTTGTGCATAAACTTTGTGCATAAACTTTCTGCATAACATTTGTGCATAAACTTTGTGCATAAACGTTGTGCAAAAACGTTGTGCATAAACGTTGTGCATAAACTTTGTGCATACACTTTGTGCATAAACTTTGTGCATAGACTTTGTGCATAGACTTTGTGCATAAACTTTGTGCATTAGCTTTGTGCATAAACTTTGTGCAGAAACTTTGTGCATAAACTTTGTGCACAAACGTTGTGCATAAACTTTGTGCATAAACTTTGTGCAGAAACTTTGTGCATAAACTTTGTGCATAAACTTTGTACATAGACATAGTTTGTGGATATACTTTGAGCATAAACATTTTGCATAAAAGTTGTGCATACAATTTGTTCATAAGCTTTGTGCTTTAACTTTGTGCATAAACTTTGTGCATAGACTTTGTGCATAAACTTTGTGCACACGGTTTGTGCATAACATTTTTGCATAAACTTTGTGCATAAACTTTGAGCATAAACTTTGTGCATAAACTTTGTGCATAAACTTTGTACATAGACCTTGTGTATAAACTTTGTGCATAAACTTTGTGCATAAACATTGTGCATAAACTTTGTGCATAACATTTTTGCATACACTTTGTGCATAAACTTTGTGCAAAAACATTTTGCATAAACTTGGTGCATAAACTTTGTGCATAAACATTGTGCATATACTTTGTGCATAAACTTTGTGCATAAAATTTGTGCATAAACTTTGTGCAGAAACTTTGTGCATAAACTTTGTGCATAAACCTTTGTGCATAAACTTTGTGCATAAACTTTGTGCATAAACTTTGTGCATAAACGTTGTGCATCAACGTTGTGCATAAACTTTGTGCATCAACTATGTGCAGAAACTTTGTGCATAAACTTTGTGAATAAACTTTGTGCATAAACTTTGTGCTTAAACTTTGTGCATAAACATTTTGCATAACATTTGTGCATAAACTTTGTGCAGAAACTTTGTGCATAAACTTTAATAAACTTTGTGCAGAAACTTTGTGCATAACGTTTGTGCATAAACTTTGTGCATAAACTTTAAGCATAAACTTTGTGCATAAACGTTGTGCATAGACTTTGTGCATAAACTTTGTGGATAAACTTTGTGCATAAACTTTGTGCATAAACTTTGTGCATAAACTTTGTGCAAAAACTTTGTGCAAAATCTTTGTGCATAAAAGTTATGCATATACTTTGTGTATAAACTTTGTGCATAAACTTTGTGCATAAACTTTGTGCAGAAACTTTGTGCACAAACTTTGTGCATAAACTTTGTGCATGAACGTTGTGCATTAACTTTGTGCATAAACTTTGTGCGTAAACTTTGTGCATAAACATTGTGCATAAATGTTGTGCATAAACTTTGTGCATAATCTTTGTGCATAAACTTTGTGCATTAAATTTGTGCATAAACTTTGTGCATAGACTTTGTGCATAAACTTTGTGCATAACCTTTGTGCACACACTTTGTGCAAAAACATTGTGCATAAACTTTGTGCAGAAACGTTGTGCATAAACTTTGTGCATAAACTTTGTGCAAAAACATTGTGCATAATCTTTGTGCATAAACTTTGTGCATGAACGTTGTGCATAAACGTTGTGCATAAACTTTGTGCATAAAATTTATGCATCAACTTTGTGCATAAAAGTTTTGCATAAACTTTGTTCATAAACTTTGTGCATAAACGTTTTCCATAAAATTTGTGCATAAACTTTGTGCATAGACATTGTGCATAAACGTTTTGCAGAAACTTTGTGCACAAACTTTGTGCATAAACTTTAGGCATAAACTTTGTGCAGAAACTTTGTGCATAAACTTTGTCTATAAACTTTGTACATAAACTTTG
The DNA here is from genome assembly GCA_023375785.1 of Penium margaritaceum. Taxonomy (NCBI): domain Eukaryota; kingdom Viridiplantae; phylum Streptophyta; class Zygnematophyceae; order Desmidiales; family Peniaceae; genus Penium; species Penium margaritaceum. The sequence continues at coordinate 122,805 of SZWC01002432.1, forward strand.
TAAATAAACTTTGTGCATAAACTTTATGCATAAAAATTGTGCATAAACTTTGTGCATAAACTTTGTGCAAAAACTTTGTGCATGAACTTTCTGCATAAACATTGTGCATAAATTTAATGCATACACTTTGTGCATAAACTTTGTGCATAAAATTTAAACTTTGTGCATAAATTTTGTGCATAAACATTGTGCATAAACGTTGTACACAAACGTTGTGCATAACCTTTGTGCATAAACTTTGTGCATAAACTTTGTGCACAAACTCTGTGCATAAACTTTGTGCATAAACTATGTGCACAAATGTTGTGCATAAACTTTGTGCAGAAACGTTTTGCATAAAAATTGTGCATAAACTTTGTACAGAATTGTTGTGCATAAACTTTGTGGATAGACTTTGTGCGTAAACATTGTGCATAAACGTTGTGCATAAACTTTGTGCAGAAACTTTGTGCATAAACTTTTTTCATAAACTTTGTGCATAAAATTTGTGCAGAAACTTTCTGCATAAACTTTGTGCATAAACTTTGTGCATAAACTTTGTGCAGAAACTTTGTGCATAAACTTTGTGCATGAACTTTGTGCATTAACTTTGTGCATAAACTTGTGCACAAACTTTGTGCATAAACTTTGTGCATTAACTTTGTGCATAAACTTTGTTTATAAACTTTGTGCATGAACTTTTTGCATAAACTTTGTGCATTAACTTTGTGCAGAAACTTTTTGCATACAATTTGTGCATAAACATTGTGCATAAATTTTGTGCATAACTTTGTGCATAAAGTTTGTGCATAAAGTTTGTGCATAAAATTTGTGCAGAAAATTTGTGCGTAAACTTTGTGCATAATCTTTGTGCATGAACTTTGTGCAAAAACGTTTTGCATAAACTTTGTGCATAAACTTTGTGCATAAACTTTGCACAAAAACGTTGTGCATAAGCTTTGTGCATAAACTTTATGCATAAGCTTTGTGCATAAACTTTGTGCATAAAATTTGTGCATAAACTTTGTGCATAAACTCTGTGCACAAACTCTGTGCGTAAATTTTGTTCATAAAATTTGTGCATAAACGTTGTGCATAAAATTTGTGCATAAACTTTGTGCATGAACTTTGTGCATAATATTTGTGCATAATACTTGTGCATAAACATTGTGCATAAACTTTGTGCATAAACATTGTGCATAAACGTTGTGCATAAAATTTGTGCAGAAACTTTGTGCATAAACTTTGTGCATAAACGGTTTGCATAAACGTTCTACAACACCTTTGTGCATAAACTTTGTGCATAAACTTTGTGCGTAAACTTGGTGCATAACCTTTATGCATAAACTTTGTGCATAAACTTTGTGCATGAACGTTGTGCAGAAACTTTGTGCACAAGCTTTGTGCATAATCTTTATGCATAAACTTTGTGCATAAACTTTGTGCATAAACTTTGTGCATACAATTTGTGCATAACATTTGTGCATAAACTTTGTGCATAAACGTTGTGCATAAACTTTGTGCATAAACTTTGTACATAGACTTTGTGCACAAACTTTGTGCATAAACTTTGTGCATAACATTTGTGCATAAACTTTGTGCATAAACGTTGTGCATAAAACTTGTGCATAAACATTTTGCATAAACTTTGTGCCTAGACTTTGTGCATAAACTTTGTGCATAAGCTTTGTGCATAAACTTTGTGCACAAACTCTGTGCATAAACGTTGTGCATAAACTTTGTGCACAATTGTTGTGCATAAACTTTGTGCAGAAACTTTGTGCATAAACTTTGTGCAGACTTTTTGTGCATAAACTTTGTGGATAGACTTTGAGCATAAACATTGTGCATAAAAGTTGTGCATAAAATTTGTGCATAAGCTTTGTGCATAAACATTGTGCATAAACTTTGTGCATAAACTTTGTGCATACAATTTGTGCATAAAATTTGTGCATAAACTTTGTGCATGAACTTTGTGCATAAACTTTGTGCATAAATTTTGTACATAGACTTTGTGCATAAACTTTGTGCATAAACGTTGTGCATAAACTTTGTGCATAAACTTTGTGCATAAACTTTGTGCATAACATTTGTGCATAACCTTTGTGCATAAACTTTGTGCACAAACATTGTGCATAACCTTGGGGCATAAACTTTGTGCATAAACATTGTGCATAAACGTTGTGCATAAGCGTTGTGCATAAACTTTGTGCATAAACGTTGTGCATAAACTTTGTGCATAAACTTTGTGCAGAAACTTTGTGCATAAACTTTGTGCATAAACTTTGTGCAAAAACCTTTGTGCATAAACTGTGTGCATAAACTTTGTGCATAAACTTTGTGCATAAACGTTGTGCATAAACGTTTTGCATAAACTTTGTGCATCAACTTTGTGCAGAAACTTTGTGCATAAGCTTTGTGCATAAACTTTGTGCTTAAACTTTGTGCATATACTTTGTGCATAAAAATTTTGCATAAACTTTGTGCATAAACTTTGTGCATAACATTTGTGCATAAACTTTGTGCAGAAACTTTGTGCATAAACTTTGTGCATAAACTTTGTGCAGAAACTTTGTGCATAAATTTTGTGCATAAACTTTAAGTATAAACTTTGTGCATAAACTTTGTGCATAAACGTTGTGCATACACTTTGTGGATAGACTTTGTGCATAAACTTTGTGGATAAACTTTGTGCATAAACTTTGTGCTAAAACTTTCTGCAAAAACTTTGTGCAAAAACTGTGTGCATAAAATTTATGCATAAACTTTGTGTACAAACTTTTTGCATAAACTTTGTGCAAAAACTTTGTGCAGAAACTTTGTGCACAAACTTTGTGCATAAACTTTGTGCATAAACGTTGTGCATTAACTTTGTGCATAAACTTTGTGCGTTAAATTTGTGCATAAACATTGTGCATAAATGTTGTGCATAAACGTTGTGCATAATCTTTGTGCATAAAGGTTGTGCATAAACTTTGTGCATAAACTTTGTGCATAAACTTTGTGCATAGACTTTGTGCATAAACTTTGTGCATAAACTTTGTGCACCCACTTTGTGCAAAAACTTTGTGCCGAAACGTTGTTCATAAACTTTGTTTATAAACTTTGTGCAGAAACGTTGTGCATAAACTTTGTGCATAAACTTTGTGCAGAAACGTTGTGCATAAACTTTGTGCATAAACTTTGTGCATAAACTTTGTGCAGAAAACTTTTGCATAAACGTTTTGCATCAACCTTTTGCATAAAATTTGTGCATTGTCTTTATGCATAAACTTTGTGCATAAACGTTTTGCATAAACTTTGTGCATAAAATTTGTCCATAAACTTTGTGCATACACTTTGTGCATAGACATTGTGCATAAACGTTTTGGAGAAACTTTGTGGACAAAATTTGTGCATAAACTTTGTGCATAAACTTTGTGCAGAAACTTTGTGCATAAACTTTGTCCATACACTTTGTACATAAACTTTGTAAATAAACTTTGTGCATAAACTTTATGCATAAAAATTGTGCATAAACTTTTTGCATAAACTTTGTGCATAAACTTTGTGCATGAACTTTGTGCATGAATGTTGTGCATAGACTTAATGCATACACTTTGTGCGTAAACTTTGTGCATAAACCTTAAACTTTGTGCAGAAACTTTGTGCATAAACTTTGTGCATGAACTTTGTGCATAAAATTTTTGCATAAACTTTGTGCATAAACTCTGTGCACAAACTCTGTGTATAAACTTTGTGCATAAACATTGTGCATAAAATTTGTGCACAAACGTTGTGCATAAACTTTGTGCATAAACTCTGTGCATAAACTTATGTGCATAAACTTTGTGCATAAACTTTGTGCATAAACTAGGTTTATAAACTTTGTGCATAAACTTTGTGCATAAACTTTGTGCATATACTTTGTGCATAAACTTTGTGCATAAACTTTATGCATACACTTCGTGCATAAAATTTGTGCATAAACTTTGTGCACAAACTCTGTGCACAAACTCTTTGTATAAATTTTGTGCATAAACTTTGTGCACAAATATTGTGCACAAACGTTGTGTACAAACTTTGTGCATAAACTTTGTGCATAAACTTTGTGCATAAATTTTGTGCATAAACTTTGTACATAAACTTTGTGCATAAACTAGGTGCATAAACTTTGTGCATAAACTTTGTGCATACGATTTGTGCATAAACTTTGTGCATAAACTTTGTGCATAAAATTTGTGCATAAAGTTTGTGCATAAACTTTGTGCATAAATGTTTTGCATAAACTTTGTGCAGAAACTTTGTGCATAAGTGATGCACAACACGAAAGTGATCGTGCCATGGATGTGTCAACTCCACAGGCCAGGAGGAAGTCGTACCGCATTGCACTCAGGTTGCTCCGGTGCCTCAGATGCGAGGCACCGGAGCTTCAAGGTAGACATAAGGTTGTGAGAGAAATTGAGAGCGGAGCGAGACATGCGCTAAGGTTGAGCAAAGAATCAGGAGTGACAAAGCACAGAGGTATGAGCAAGGAATGGTGGGCGAAGGCAATGGGAGCGAGGAGGGAGCAGAGCGAGAACACGGCAACGAAGCCGAGGAACCAAAGAGGAACTGTTCTGGTTGAACTCGAGGGAATGAACATCCTCGGTATAAAAGGTCAGAACAGGACAAAGTAGCAGAGCAACGGCTATAATCCGCTAGCCGGACGCGGGTGAAACATGTCACGTTATTAGGGGATAGCTTGACTGTCGGTAAAACGGTCATAGACCCTACAGGCCGTTGGTCAAGTTGGTTGGGTGATGGGCCGGAACCGTTATTGAGAACTCAGAGTGACCCTAGAGATGATCCTTCTTGCTGCCGGATTCATTTCTAACACCCCCCTTCAAGCTGGCACAGAGAAAGGATTTTGCCAGTGCGAGTGCTTTCGCTTTTCATCCTCTGTTGGAGGGTCAACTCCACAGGCCAGGAGGAAGTCGTACCGCATTGCACTCAGGTTGTCTGGGTGCCTGGTCAGAGCCGCATGATGGCTGTTGTCAGTAACAGTTCGGAGTGCTGCACGAACTTGGTGGTTGATGTTTGCATATCTCCAGATTCTTTCTGCGGTGGTAATGGGAGGCCCAATGTACAGAGGAGAGCCAAGGAGTGCATCCGTCACTCCAAATCCATGAAGGAACTCTGGAAAGAGGAGATCTAGGACTTCAGCAACCCAGCGGTCCACTGTCTCTGGGTTTCCATAGACGGAGTAGGCAGGGAGGACATTGACACGTCATGTGAGAGGAAGAAGAACGGTGCGATTGTTGAAGGTAATCCAGTTCTTCCACCATGCCTGCTTGCGGATGTTGTGCCAGAGGAGAGGACCTGTGCACGCCACCAGGAGCAGAGGATGGTACGACGGGTGCAGGAGGGTTGGAGCTACGTGCACACAAACCGAAGCATTTGGTGGTAGTTGCGGGAATGTGGTTGGGGAAAGGGTTGTTGTTCGTAGCGTCCGAGTAGGAGTGAGTCAGCTCGATAGTCTGTCTGTGTGTTCCAGTTCCTGGCTTGCAGGAGAATCACTTCTGACCATGTTATTGTATTTCTGCCAAACTCAGCCAGAATGGGAAGTTGGGAGCCCGGTTGAGCCATGGCAGCAGACTTGGGGGTTACGTGATGAGGTAGATGAGGAAGAGATTTTTTGTCTTCCTCAAGATGAGCTGCTGAAGTAGTACACTTGATGAGCGAGAGCGCAGGTCGTCACGAATCAGGCGATGCAGCTGGGCAGATTCGCTGGCCGAGCAGAGGACGATGCAAAACCGAAGGGGGCGATGATGGCAGAATGGGCGCAGGGATGAAACCACATGCACTGTGGAGGTTTTGGCGTGGGCGCAGGTTGTCGCGAAACAGGCGATGCGACCGGGCGAATACGTGTGCCGAGCAGATGAACGCGGATGATGGCGGAGGAGCGATGGACGGCGGAGTGGGCGCAGGGACAAAGCCACGTGCGCTATTGAACAGAGGGGTAGAATGCGCCAAGGGGAAGGCGAATGCCAACGCGCCGCGAGAAATCTGCTACCGGCGTGGGTGCAGGCTGCTGCGAGGCGGGCAGCTAGCTCGTGCAGATCCTTGTACTGGCCACAGTTGCTGATAATGGCTGATGAGGAGGTGGAGACTGCTGATATAGGAGTGGGCGCAGGGGCGAACCACGTGCGCTGTGGAACTTTTGGCGTGGGTGCAGATCGTCGCTCAACAGGCGATGCGACCGGGCGGATCCTTGTGCCGAGCGGATGATGAAAGCTGATGATGGCGGAGAAGAGACAGATGGCTGATTGGGCACAGGGATGAAACCACGTGTGCTAGAGAACGATGCTGATGATGATGAAGCTGAAGCTGATGGGAAACGATTCGGAGGAGGCAGAGGAAGCTGAGATGATCTTGATGTTAGAGGGAGGCTGGAGAGGCAATCGATGCTGATGAGCGATGAGGTGTGAAGGCTGAAAGATGTCGTGGGATGGAGATGATGAAGTAGTGACAGCATGGGGCGGATGATGATGTTGTGAGGAGGGTGATGGAGGAGCGGCAGTGGACGCAGGGCAAGGCAACCAGGTCCTTCTGTTGTCAGGAGAGTGATGGCTTGTTCCCCAGTTGGCCCGAGACCGACGGGCAGGAAGACTGGCGGTGTCCGATATCCTAAACAGCAAGAGGAAGTCGGTTGCAGCAGGGCAAGTCGAGAGGTGGGCAGTGAGGCCAGTCCGTAGAAGTCAGGAGAGTGACGGCTTGTTCCCCAGTTGGCCCGAGACCGACGGGCAGGAAGACTGGTGGTATCCGATGTCCTGATGGCAAAAGGCAGTCAACCGTTGCTGACGACGAGCAGAGGCGGTGCAAGAGGGCGGCTCCAGACGATGAATGCAATAAAAGCTGAGGTAGATGAGACAGATGGAGCAGATGAGGCAGATGAGGAGGACGAGGGAGGTGGAAGGACTTTGTGGGGGCCTAGATGATGAGAGACGGCGGATGGCAAGCGGCAAGAAGCTTCCAGGTGACAGGCGGCAACTCGAGAGTATCTTGCGGCTGATATCAATGTTGTGTCACCGAGTGTGGGCCGCGGGCGCGGATTTGGGCGCAGGGCTTGATCAAGATGACAGGAGATCTCTTCAGCTTGAGGAGCAAAGCGATGACAGCGGCAGAGGGATGACTGGGTCACAGGATACCAGGTGATGTAACCTGAGGCTCTGATACAACATCAGAAAAATATAAGCAACAAGAATGTCAGTAGTAGAAGCAAGCAGAAGCAGCAAAGTATGCGGGAGCTTGCAAGCAGAATAACGGAAGCAAAAAGGCAAGTGCAGTTCCAAGGAGTTAGTTGCAGAGCCTCGAGAGAGGCGAGGCACCGGAGCTTCGAGGTAGACAGAAGGCAGTGAGAGAAATTGAGAGCGGAGCGAGTGATGCGCTAAGGTTGAGCGAAGAATCAAGAGTGACAATGCCAAGAGTTGTGAGCAAGGAATGGTGGGCAAAGGCAATGGGAGCGAGGAGAAAGCAGAGCGAGAACACGGGGCAAAACTGCGGAACAAAAGGGGAACAGGATGGAAAGAACTGTTCTGGTTGAACTCGAGGGAATGAACATCCTCGGTACAAAAGGTCATAATAGGACAAAGTAGCAGAGCAACGGCTTTATTCCGCTAGCCGGACACGGGTGACACATGTCATGTTATTAGGGGATACCTTGACTGTCGGTCGAACGGTCATAGACCCTACAGGCCGTTGGTCAAGTTGGTTTGCTAATGGGCCGGAACCGTTATTGAGAACTCGGAGTGACCCAAGAGATGATCCTTCTCGTTGCCAGATTTATTTTTGACAACACACACTTATACGTACTCACACGCACTCACACGCACTTACACGCAGTTACACGTACGTACACGTACTTACACACACTTGCACGTACTTACACATACTTACACGCACTTACATGCACTTACATGCACTTACAAGCACTTACATGCACTTACACACACTTACATGCACTTACACACACTTATATGCACTTACATGCACTTACATGCACTTACACACACTTACACGTACATACATGCACTTATACGCACTTATACACACTTACACGTTCATACACGCACTTCCACACACTTATATACACTTACATACACTTACATGCACTTACAAACACTAACGTGCACTTACACGAACTTACACGCACTTATACACACTTACACACACTTACACATACTTACATACACTTACACGCACTTATACTCACTTATGCGCTCTTGCACACACTTACATGTACTTACATGCAGTTATACGCATTTACACGCACTTACATGCATTTACATGTACTTACACACACTTATACGTACTTACATGCACTTACACGCACTTACACGCACTTACACATACTTACATACACTTATATGCACTTACACACACTTACACATACTTTCACACACTTACACATACTTACACACACTTACATGCACTTACATGCACTTACACGTACTTACACGCACTTACACGCACTTCCATACACTTACACATACTTACTCACACTTACATGCGCTTACACATACTTCCACACACTTGCACACACTTATACGCACTTATACACACTTACACACAGTTACATGTACTTATACGCACTTATACGTACTCACACACACTTATACATACTTACACACACTTACACAAGGTTATACGCACTTACACGCACTTACACATACTTACACGCACTTACACACACTTACACGTACTTACACATGCTTACACACACTTACACGTGCTTACGCGTACTTATACGTACTTACACGCACTTACATGTACTTCCACACACTTACACGTACTTACTCACACTTACATGCACTTACACGCACTTATATACACTTGCACACACTTGCACGTACTTACACGTACTTATACGTACTTACATGCACTTTCATGCAGTGACACATACTTACACACACTTACACGATCTTACACATACTTGTACGGACTTATACGCACTTACACGCACTTACATGCAGTTACACGCACTTACACGCACTTACACGCACTTATAGACACTTTCACATACTTATATACTTCCACACACTTACATGCACTTACACGCACTTACACACACTTACACGCACTTACACACACTTACACATACTTATACACACTTCCACGCACTTACACGCAGTTACATGTACTTAGATGCACTTACACACACTTACACTTACTTTCACGCACTTACACGTACTTACATGCACTCACACACACTCGCACGTACTCACACACACTCACATGCACTCACACGTACTTAAATGCACTTACACAAACTTACACTCACTTACACGCACTCACATGCACTCACACGCACTTACACACACTTACACACACTTACACATACGTACACACACTTACACATACCTACACGCACTTACATCCACTTACACACACTTACATACCCTTACATGTTCTTACACACACTTATATGAACTTACACGTACTTACATGTATGTATACGTACTTACACGCACTTATACATACTTACACACACTTACACGTACTTATATGCACTTACACGTACTTGCACATACTTACACACACTTATATGTACTTATATACACTTACGCGCTCATACACGCACTTACATGCACTTACACACACTCACATGCACTTATAAACACTGACGTGCACTTACAGGAACTTACACGCACTTATACTCAATTACACGCACTTATACGTACTTACACTAACTTACACGCTCATACACACTTCCACGTACTTACACACACTTACATGCACTTACAAACACTGACGTATACTTACACAAACTTACACATACTTATATGCACTTACATGCACTTATACGCACGTACACATACTAACACATACTTATACGTATTTACACACACTTACACACACTTACACACACTTCCACGAACTTCTACACACTTATATGCACTTACTCGTACTTACATACACTTACACGTACTTACACACACTTGCACACACTTACACACACTTACACACACTTACACACACTTACACGCACTTTCACATACTGACACACATTTACACACACTTCTATGAACGCATATGCCCTTGCACGCACTTACATGCACTTACACACACCTTTATGGAGTTACACGCACGTACACACACTTACACACACTTACACGCACTTTCATGCACCTATACACTTACACATACTCACATGCACTTACACACACTTACACACACTTACACACACTTACACGCTCATATACACACTTACACGCACTTATACACACTTACATGCACTTACAAATACTGATGCACACTTACACAAACTTATACGTACTTACACACACTTACATGAACTTACACGCACTTATGCATACTTACACGCTCATACACACACTAACACGTACTTACACACACTTACATGCACTTACAAACACTGACGTGCACTTACACGAACTTACATGCACGTATATGCACTTACACGTACTTATCCGCACTTACATGAACTTACACACACTTACATACCCTTACACATACTTACATGCACTTACACACATTTATACACACTTACACGCACTTACACACACTTATACGTACTTACACTTACTTACACGCACTTACATGCACTTACACGTACTTCGACACACTTACACGCACTTACTCGCACTCACACACACTTGCACAAACTTACACGTACTTACACGCACTTACACACATTTACACATACTTGCATACCCTTACACATACTTTCACGCACTTACACACACTTACACGCACTTACATGCAATTACACGTACTTACATGCACTAATACGCACATACACACACTTTCACACACTTACACACTTACACACACTTATATGCACTTACACACACTTACACACACTTACACTTACTTACACGCTCATACATACACTTACACAAACTTACACACACTTACATACACTTACAAATACTGACGCGCACTTACATGAACTTACACATATTTACACGCACTTACACGCACTTACACACACTTACACAAACTTATATACACTTACACGCACTTACACACACTTACTTGTACTCACATACACTTACACGTACTTATACACTCGTACACGCACTTATACACACTTACACATACTTACACACACTTACACACACTTACATGCACTTACATGCACTTACATGCACTTACACTCACTTACACACACTTCTATACACTTACACACACTTACTCGTACTTACATGTACTTACACATGCTTATACACACTTGCATACACTTACACGTACTTACACGCACTTACATACAGTTCTACGCACTTATACGTACTCACACGCACTTACGCACACTTACACGTAATTACACACACTTCCACATTCTTATACGCACTTCCACATACTTACACACACTTACACACACTTACACACACTTACACGCACTAACATGCACTTACACGCACTTATATACACTTACATGCACTTCCACACACTTGCACATAATTACTCACAGTTCCATGCACTTACACACACTTACACACACTTGCATACACTTACATACACTTACACGTACTTACACACACTTCCACATACACTTACACGTACTTACACATACTTATACGTACTTACATGCACTTATATTTGCCATACACACACTTACACACACTTACATGTACTTACACGCACTTACACGCACTTACATGTACTTATAGGCACTTACATGCACTTACATCTACTTATACACACTTACACACACTTACACACAATTACACACACTTATACACACTTACACACACTTACACACACTTACATGTACTTACAGGAACTTACATACACTTACATGCACTCACATGCACTCGCACACACTCACACGCACTCACACGCACTCAGACATACTTACATGCACTTAGACACACTTACACACACTTATACACACTTACACACACTTACATGCACTGACACGTATGTACACATACTTACACATACTTACAGGTACTTACACACACTTTCACCCACTTACACACACTTACACACACTTACACGTACTTACACGCACTTACATGTACTTATAAGCACTTACAGGTACTTACACGCACTTACACCCACTTACATATACTTACACACACTTACACGCACTTATACACACATACACGTACTTACACACACTTACGTGCACTTAGAAATACCGACGCACACTTATACACAATTACACGCACTTACATGCATTTACATGCACTTACAGGCACTTACACACACTTACACCCACTTACACGTACTTACACGCACTTACGCGCATTTACACATACTTACACACACTTACACGCACTTACACGCACTTACATGCACTTACACGCACTTACACACACTTAACATGCACTTACACCCACTTACACACACGTACACACACTTAGAAGCTCTTATATGCACTTACACACACTTACACGTAGTTAGACGCAGTTACACACGCTTTCACACACTTACATGCACTTTCATGCAATTACACGCACTTACACATACTTACATGCACTTACATACACTTACACGTACTTATACATACTTACACGCAATTACACGCACTTACACACACTTGGACACACTTATACGCACTTACACATACTTACATGCACTTATACCTACTTACATGTACTTACATGTACTTATACACACTTATACACTCTTACACATACTTACATACACTTCTATGCACTTCCACACACTTACACACACTTATATGCACTTACATGCACTTACGCGTACTTACACGCACTTACACACACTTCCACACACTTATACGTACTTACTTACACTTATATGCACTTACACGCACTTACACACACTTGTACACACTTATACGCATTTACACATACTTACACACAGTCACATGCACTTCTACGCAGTTATACGTACTCACACATACTTACACACACTTACACATACATACACACAGTTACACGTACTTACACACACTTACACGAACTTATACACACTTAGATACACTTACACATACTTATACATACTTACACACACTTACACGTGCTTACACATACTTACACGTACTTACACACACTTACACGCACTTCCACACACTTGCACGTACTTACTCACACTTACATGCACTTACACGCACTTATACACACTTGCACACACTTGCACGTACTTACACGTACTTACACGTACTTACATGCACTTTCACACACTGACACACACTTACACACACTTACACAAACTTACACGTACTTACACACACTTATATACACTTACACACACTTACACATACTTATACACACGTCCATGCACTTACACGCAGTTACATACACTAACACACACTTACATGCACTTACACACACTTTCACGCACTTACACGCACTTACATGCACTCACACACACTCGCACATACTCACATGCACTCACACACACTCACACGCACTTACACGCACTTACACAAACTTGCACACACTTATATGCACTCACACGCACTCACACACACACATACTTACACACACTTACACGTACGTACACACACTTACACACACTTACACGCACTTACATGCACTTACACACACTTACACGCACTTACACGCACTTACACGCACTTACACGCACTTATACGTACTTACACATACGTATACATACTTACACGCACTTACACACACTTATACACATTTACACGCACTTATACACACTTACATGTACTTACATGCACCTACACGTACTTATATGTACTTATACACACTTATACATACTTATACACACTTACATGCTCATACACGCACTTATACACACTTACACACACTTACATGCTCTTACAAATACTGACATGTACTTACATGAACTTACACGCAATTATACGCAAGTACACGCACTTATACGCACTTACACAAACTTACACGCTCATACACGCACTTACACGTACTTACACACACTTACATGCACTTACAAATACTGACGTATACTTACACGAACTTACACGTACTTATATGAATTTACACGCACTTACACGCACTTATACACATGTACACACACTTACACGTACTTATACGCACTTACACACACTTACACACAATTACACACACTTACATGCATGTACACGCACCTATACGCACTTACACGCACTTTCATGCACTTATACACTTACACATACTTATATGCACTTACATGCACTTACACACACTTACACACACTTACACACTCATAGACATACTTACACACACTTACACACACTTACATGCACTTACAAATACTGATGCACACTTACATGAACTTATACGTACTTACACACACTTACATGAACTTACACGCACTTATGCATACTTACACGCTCGTACACGCACTTACCCGTAATTACACACACTTACATGCACTTACAAATACTGACATGCACTTACACGAACGTACACGCACGTATATGCACTTATACGCACTTACACGTACTTGCACACACTTACACGCACTTACACACACTTACACGTACTTACATGCACTTACACACATTTACATGCACTTACACGCACTTACACACACTTACACGTACTTACACACACATACACGTACTTACACGCACTTATACGTACTTCCACACACTTACACGCACTTACTCACACTTATATGCACTTACACATACTTACACACACTTACACATACTTACACACACTTACACACACTTACACACACTTACATACAATTACACGCACTTACACGCACTTACACGCACTTACACGCACTTTCACGCACTTATACACTTACACACACTTACATGCACTTATACACACTTACACACACTTACACGCACTTACACACATACACACACTTACCACACTTACACACACTTACATGCAGTTATAAATACAGATGCGTACTTACACAAACTTACACGTACTTACACGCACTTACACGTACTTATATACACTTACATACACTTACATACACTTACACGCACTAACTTGGACTTACATCCACTTACACGCACTTACGCGCTCTTACACGTACTTACACACACTTACACGCACTTATACACACTTACATGCACTTACATGCACTTACACATACTTACACGTACTTACACACACTTCCACACACTTACACACACTTACTCGTATTTACGTGCACTTACACATACTTATACACACTTGTATACACTAACACGTACTTACACGCACTTACATACAGTTCTACGTACTTACACGTACTTATATGTACTCACACGTACTTATAAAGACTTACACGCACTTACATACAATAAAATGCACTTACACGCTCTTACACGCACTTACACATACTTACACGTACTTACATACACTTACATACACTTACACACACTTACATGTACTTACATGTACTTACATGCACTTACACACACTTACACGCACTTCCATACACTTGCACGCACTTACTCACAGTTACATGCACTTACACACACTTACACACACTTGCATACACTTACATGTACTTACACATACTTACACACACTTACACACACTTACACGTACTTACACATACTTACACACACTTACACGCACTTACATGGATATACACACACTTACACACACTTACATGCACTTACATGTACTTACACGCACTTACATGCACTTACAGGCACTTACATGCACTTACATCCACTTATATACACTTACACACACTTACACACACTTACACGCACTTACACACACTTACATGCACTTACAAATATTGATGCGTACTTACACATACTTACACGCACTTATACACACTTATATGCACTTACAGGCACTTACACGCACTTACATGCACTCACACGCACTCGCACGCACTCACACGCACTCATACGCACTCAGACGTACTTACATGCACTTACACACACTTATACGCACTTATACACACTTACACACACTACCATACACTTACAAATACTGACGTGTACTTACACACACTTACATGCACTCATATGCACTTACACGTACTTACACGTACTTATACGTACTTACACGTACATACACACACTTACACGTACTTACAGGCAAGTACACACACTTTCACCCACTTACATACACTTACATGCACTTACACGTACTTACACACACTTACACGCGCTTATATGCACTTACAGGCACTTATACGCACTTATACCCACTTACATATACTTACACACACTTACACGCACTTACATACACATACATGCACTTACACACACTTACATGCACTTAGAAATACTGACTCACACTTATACGCACTTACACGTACTTACACACATTTACATGCACTTACAGGCACTTACACACACTTACACCCACTTACACGTACTTACATGCACGTTAATGCACTTACACGTACTTACACACACTTACACGCACTTACACACACTTACACGTACTTACACACTTACATGTACTTACACACACTTACACACACTTACACGTACTTACATGTACTTACACGCACTAACACACACTTAACAAGCACTTACACCCACTTATACACATGTACACACACTTACATGCTCTTACATGCACTTACATGTACTTATACGCAGTTAGACACAGTTACACGCACTTTCATTCACTTACACGTACTTACATACACTTACACATACTTACACATACTTACACACACTTACACGCACTGACACACACTTACATGCACTTACACACACTTATACACACTTACACACACTTATACATACTTACACATACTTACACGTACTTACACACACTCTCACGCACTTACACACACTTACACACACTTATACGCACATATACACACTTACACACACTTACACGCACTTACACATACTTACATGCACTTTCATACACTTACAACCACTTACATGCACTTATACGTACTTACACGCACTTACACATACTTACACGCACTTACACGTACTTACATACACTTATACGTACTTACACACACTTGCATACACTTACACGCACTTACACACACTTACATGCACTTACATGCAGTTACACGCACTTATATGCACTCACACACACGCACGTGCACTCACACGCACTCGCACTCACACGCACTTACACACACTTACACACACTTATACACACTTACACGAACTTACACACACTTACATGCACTTACACACACGTATACGCACTTACACATACTTACACACACTTGCACGCACTTTCACACACTTACATGCACTTACACACACTTATACACACTTACACGCACTTACACGCACTTACACATACTTACACGAACTTACACGTACTTACACGCACTTAAGTATGAACCAATCTTTGAGACAGATCAACACATGTGTGATCGCTTTTCATCCTCCAACAGAGGATGAAAAGCCAAAGCACTCGCATAGGCAAAATCCATTCTCTCTGCCAGCTTGAAGGGGGGTATCAGAAATAAATCTGGCAGTGAGAAGGATCATCTCTCGGGTCACTCCGAGTTCTCAATAACGGTTCCGGCCCATCACCGAACCTACTTGACCAACGGCCTGTAGGGTCTATGACCGTTTGGCCGACAGTCAAGCTATCCCCTAATGACGTGATGTGTGTCACCAGCGTCCGGCTAGCGGAATAAAGTCGGTGCTCTGCTACTTTGTCCTCTTCTGACCTTTTATACCGAGGATGTTCAGTCCCTCGAGTTCAACCATAACAGTTCTTTCAATCCTGTTCCCCTTTGGTTCCGCGGCTTCACCGCCGTGTTCTCGCTCTGCTCCCTCCTCGTCCCCATTGCCTTTGCCCACCATCCCTTGCTCACAGCTCTTCGCTTTGTCAAACCTGATTCTTCGCTCAACCTTAGCACATCACTCGCTCCGCTCTCAATTTCTCTCACTGCCTCCTGTCTACCTCGAAGCTCCGGTGCCTTGCCTCTCTCGAGGCTCTGCAACTAACTCCTTGGAACTGCACTTGCCTTTCTGCTTCCGTCATTCTGCTTACAAGCTCCCGCATACTTCGCTGCTTCTACTTGCTTCTACTACTGACATTCTTGCTGATTACATTTTTTCTGACATGTGTAAGTTTGTGTAAGTGTGTGTAAGTGTGTGTGAGTACATGTGACTGCGTGTGAGTGCATGCAATTGTGCGTGAGTGCATGTCAGTGCGTATAAGTGCATGAAAGTGTGTGTAAGTGTGTGTAAGTGTGTGTAAGTGCATGTAACTGCATGTAAGTGCGTGGAAGTGCGTGTAAGTGCATGTAAGTGCGTGTAAGTGCGAGTAAGTGTGTATAAGTTCGTGTAAGTGTGTGTAAGTGCGTGTAAGTGCATATAAGTACATGTAATTTTGTGTAAGTGTGTGTAAGTGTGTGTAAGTACGTATAAGTATGTGTAAGGGTTTTTATGTACGTGTATGTGTGTGTAAGTACGTGTAAGTGTGTGCAAGTGTTTGTAAGTACGTGTAAGTGTGTGTAAGTGTGTGTAAGTATGTGTAAGTGTGTGTAAGTGTGTGTAAGTGTGTGCAGGTATGTGTAAGTGTGTGTAAGTGCGTGTAAGTACGTGTAAGTATGTGTAAGTGTGTGTAAGTTTGTGTAAGAGCGTGTAAGTGTGTGTAAGTACGTATAAGTTCGTGTAAGTGTACGTCAGTATTTGTAAGTGCATGTAAGTGTGTGTAAGTGTGTATAAGTGTGTATAAGTGCGTGTAAGTGCGTGTAAGTGCGTATGAGTGCGTGTGAGTGTGTGTGAGTGTGCGAGTGCGTGTGAGTGCATGTAAGTACGTGTAAGTGCGTGAAAGTGCGTGTAAGTACATGTAAGTGCGTGTAACTGCATGTAAGTGTGATGAAGTACGTGTAAGTGTTTGTAAGTACGTGTAAGTGCGAGTATGTGTGTGTAAGTGTGTATAAGTGTGTATAAGTGCGTGTAAGTATGTGTAAGTGCGTGTAAGTTTGTATAAGTGCGTATAAGAATATTTATGTATGTGTAAGTGTGTGTAAGTATGTAGAAGTACGTGTAAGTGCATGTAAGTACGTATAAGTGTGTATAAGTACGTGTAAGTGCATGTAAGTGCGTGTAAATGTGTATAACTGCATGTAAGTGCGTGTAAGTGCGTGTGTGAGCGTGTAAGTGTGTATAAGTGCGTGTAAGTGCGTGTAAGTGCATGTAAGTGCATATAAGTGTGTGTAAGTGTGTGTAAGTGCGTGTAAGTGTCTGTAAGTGTGTGTAAGTGCATGTAAGTGCATGTAAGTATATGTAAGTATGTGTAAGTTTGTGTAAGTGTGTGTGAGTGTGTGTAAATATGTGTAAGTATGTGTAAGTATGTGTAAGTGCGTGTAGGTGCGTGTAAGTGCCTATAAGTGCGTGTAACTACGTGTAAGTGTGTGTAAGTGCGTGTATGAGCATGTGGGTACGTGTATGAGCATGTGAGTATGTAAGTGCGTGTTAGTATGTGTAAGTATGTGTAAGTGTGTGTAAGTACGTGTAAGTGCGTGTAAGTGCATGTCAGTGCGTGTAAGTGCGTGTAAGTGCATGTAAGTGTGTGTAAGTGCGTGTAAGTACATGTAAGTGCGTGTAAGTATCTGTAGGTATGTGTAAGAGTTTGTAAGTACATTTAACTGCGTATAAGTGTGTGTAAGTGCGTGTAAGCACGTGTAAGTACGAGTAAGTGTGTGTAAGTGTGTGCAAGTGTGTGTAAGGGCGTGTAAGTGCGTGTAAGTATGTGTAAGTTCATGTAAGTACGTATAAGTGTGTATAAGTATGTCTTAGTGCGTGTAAGTATTTGTAAGTACGTGTAAGTGCATGTAAGTACGTGTAGGGGTGTGTAAGTGCGTGTAAGTACGTGTAAGTGTGTGTAAGTACGTAGAAGTGCATGTAAGTGTGTGTAAGTGCGTGTAAGTGTGTGCAAGTGCGTGTAAGTGTGTGTTAGTACGTGTACGTCCGTGTAAGTGTGTGTAAGTGTATGTAAGTACGTGTAAATGCGTGTAATGGCATGTAAGTATGTGTAAGTTTATGTAAATGTGCATCAATATTTGTAAGTATGTGTAAGTGTGTGTAAGTGTGTGCAAGTGTATGCAAGTGTGTGTAAGTGCATGTAAGTGCGTGTGAGTGTATGTAAGTATGTGTAAGTACGTGTAAGTGCGTTTAAGTGCGTGTAATAGCATGTAAGTACGTGTAAGTGTATGTGAGTGTGTGTAAGTATGTGTATAAGCGTGTGAGTGTGTGTAAGTGTGTGTAGGTGCATGTAAGTACGTGTAAGTGTGTGTAGGTGTGTGTAAGTGTGTATAAGTAAGTGTAATTGTGTGTAAGTGCATGTAAGTGTGTGGAAGTGCATGTAAGTACATGTAAGTATGTATAAGTACGTGTAAGTGCGCGTAAGTACGTGTAAGTGCGTATAAGCACGTTTAAGTTTTTGTCAGTGCATGTGAGTGTGTGTGTGTGTGTGTGTGTGTGTGTGTGTGTGTGTGTGTATGTAAATGCGTATAAGTGCATGTAAGTGCGTGTACGTACGTGAAAGTGTGTGTAAGTATGTGCAAGTGTGTATAAGTACGTGTAAGTTTGTGTATGTACGTGTATGAGCGTGTAAGTATGGATAAATACGTGTAAATGTGTGTGAGTGTGTGTAAGTGTGTGTAAGTGTGTGTAAGTGTGTATAAGTATGTATAAGTGTGTGTAAGTGTGTGTAAGTGCGTGTAAGTGTGTGTAAGTGTATGTAAGTGCGTAAAAGTATGTGTAAGTGCGTTTAAGTGCGTGTAAGTACGTGTAAGTGCCTGTAAGTACATGTAAGTGCATGTAAGTACGTGTAAGTATGTGTAAGTATGTATAAGTACGTGTGAGTACGTTTATGAGTGTGTAAGTTTGTGTAAGTGTGTGTAAGTGTGTGTAAGTACGTGTGCATGCGTGTAAGTGTATGTAAGTGCGTGTAAGTGCATGTAAGTGCATGTAAGTACGTGTAAGTGCGTGTAAGTACGTGTAAGTGTGTGTAAATGCATGGAAGTGCGTGTAAGTACATGTAAGTGTGTATAAGTACGTGTAAGTACATGTAAGTGTGTATAAGTGTGTGTAAGTGCGTGTAAGTACGTGTAAGTGCGTATCATTGAGTGAAAGTACATGTAAGTGCATGTAAGTACATGTATGAGTGTGTGAGTGTGTGTATGAGCGTGTGAGTATGTGTAAGTATGTGTAAGTGTGTGTAAGTGCGTGTATGAGCTTGTGAGTGTGTGTAAGTGCATATAAGTGTGTATAAGTACGTGTTAGTATGTGTAAGTGCGTGTAAGTGTGTGTAAGTGCGTGTAAGTGCTTATAAGTACGTGTAAGTATGTGTAAGTGTGTGTAAGTACGTGTAAGTGTGTGTAAGTGCGTGTAAGTTCGTGTAAGTGTGTGTAAGTGCGTGTAAGTGTGTATAAGTGCATGTAAGTATGTGTAAGTGTGTGTAAGTGTGTGTAAGTGTGTGTAAGTGTGTGTAAGTGTGTGTAAGTGTGTGTAAGTGTGTGTAAGTGTGTGTAAGTGTGTGTAAGTGTGTATAAGTGCGTGTAAGTACGTGTAAGTATGTGTAAGTACATGTAAGTGTGTGTAAGTATGTGTAAGTGCGTGTAAATGGGTGTAAGTTTGTATAAGTGTGTGTAAGAGTGTGTTAGTATGTGTAAATGCGTGTAAGTGTGTCTAAGTGCGTGTATGAGCGTGCGAGTGTATGTAAGTATGTGTAAGTGCATGTAGGTGTATGTAAGTACGTGTCAGTGTGTGTAAGTGTGTTTAAGTACGTATAAGTGCATGAAAGTATGTGTAAGTGTGTGTAAGTATGTATAAGTGTGTGTAAGTGTGTGTAAGTGTTTGTAAGTGCATATGAATACGTGTAAGTGTGTGTAAGTATGTGTAAGTCTGTGTAAGTGCGTGTAAGTGTGTGTAAGTGCGTGTAAGTACGTGTAAGTTTGTGTAAGTACACGTCAGTATTTGTAAGTGCATGTAAGTGTGTGTAAGTGTGTGTAAGTGTGTGTAAGTGTGTGTAAGTGTGTGTAAGTGTGTCAGTGCATGTAAGTACGTGTAAGTGCGTTTGAGTGCATTTCAGTGTGTGTGAGTGCATGCGAGTGCGTGTGAGTGCATGTAAGTACGTGTAAGTTTGTGAAAGTGTGTGTAAGTATGCGTAAGTGCGTGTAAGTGCATGTAAGTATGTGTAAGTGTGTGTAAGTGCATGTAAGTGCATGTAAGTGTGAGTGAGTGTGTGTACGTGTGTGTAAGTGTGTGTAAGTACATGTAAGTGTGTGTAAGTGCGTGTAAGTTTGTGTAAGTGCGTTTAAGTATGTGTAAGTGTGTGTAAGTGTGTGTAAGTGTTTGTAAGTGTATGTAAGTACGTGTAAGTACATGTAAGTGTATGTAAGTGTGTGTAAGTGCGTATAACTACGTATAAGTGTGTGTAAGTACGTGTAAGTGTGTGTAAGTGTGTGTAAGTGTGTGTACGTGCGTGTACATGTGTGTAAGTGCGTATAACTGTGTATAAGTGCGTGTAAGTGCATGTGAGTATGTGTAAGAGCGTATAAGTGCATGTTAGTTCATGTAAGTATGTGTGAGTGGGTGTAAGTACGTATAAGTGCTTATAAGAGCGTGTAAGTGCATAAAAGTATGTATAAGTGTGTGTAAGTGTGTGTAAGTACATGTAAGTATGTTTAAGTACATGTAAGAGCGTGTAAGTGCGTATAAGTGTGTGTAAGTGCATACAAGTTCGTGTAAGTATGTGTAAGTGCGTCTAAGTGTGTGTAAGTACGTGTAAGTGTGTATAAGTATGTGTAAGTGTGTGTAAGTGTGTATAAGTATGTGTAAGTGTGTATAAGTGCGTATAAGTACGTGTAAGTCTGTGTAAGTATGTGTAAGTGTGTGTAAGTGTGTGTAAGTGCATTTAAGTACATGTAAGTTTGTATAACTATGTGTGTGAGTGTGTAAGTATGTATGAGTGTGTGTAAGTACGTGTAAGTGTGTGTAAGTGTGTGTAAGTGTTTGTAAGTGTGTGTAAGTGTGTATAAGTGTGGGTAAGTACAAATAAGTGTGTATAAGTGTGTGTAAGTATGTGTATGTGCATGTAAGTGAGCATCAGTATCTATGAGTGTATGTAAGTGTATGTAAGTGTGTGTAAGTGCGTGTCAGTGTGTGTAAGTGTGTGTAAGTGTGTACGTACATGTAAGTGCGTGTAAGTGTGTGTAAGTACGTATAAGTATATGTAAGTACATGTGTGCAAGTATGTGTAAGTGCGTATAAGTTTGTGTAACTGCGTATAAGTGCGTGTAAGTGTGTGCAAGTGTGTGTATGTGTGTGTAAGTGCGTGTAAGTATGTGTAAGTGTATGTGAGTGTATGTAAGTGCGTATAAGTGCGTGTAAGTGTGTGTAAGTATATGCAAGTGTGTGTAAGTGTATGTAAGTGTGTGTAAGTGTGTGTAAGTGTGTGCAAGTGTGTGTAAGTGTGTGTAAGTATGTGTAAGTGTGTGTAAGTGTGTGTAAGTGCATGTTAGTACATGTAAGTGTGTGTAAGAATGTGTAAGTGTGTGTAAGTGTGTGCAAGTGTGTATAAGTGTGTTTAAGTGTGTGTAAGTGTGTGTAAGTGGGTGTAAGAGTATACAAGTATATGTAAGTATGTGTAAGTTCATGTATGAGAATGTGAGTGTGTGTACATATGTGTAAGTGTGTGTAAGTATGTGTAAGTGAATGTAAGTGTGTGTAAGTGCGTGTACGTGTGTGTAAGTGCATGTAAGTACATGTAAGTGCATGTGAGTGCGTGTAAGTACGTGTAAGTGCATGTAAGTCTGTGTAAGTATGTACAAGTGCATGTAACTGTGTGTAAGTGCATGTAAGTACGTGTAAGTGTGTGTAATGGCGTGTAAGTGTGTGTAAGTGTGTGTAAGTGTATGTAAGTGTGTATAAGTGTGTGCAAGTATGTGTAAGGGTGTGTAAGTGCATATCAGTGTGTGCAAGTGCATGTAAGTGCCTGTAAGTACGTGTAAGTGTGTGAAAGTGTGTGTAAGTGCATGTAAGTGCGTGTAACTGTATGTAAGTGTGTAGAAGTGTGTGTAAGTGTGTGTAAGTATGTGTTAGTGCATATAAGTACATGTGAGTATGAGTAAGTATGTGTAAGTGCGTGTAAGTGTTTATAAGTACGTGAAAGTGTGTGTAAGTACGTGTAAGTGCGTGTAAGTGTGTGTACGTTTGTGTAAGTGTGTGTAAGTGTGTGTCAGTGTGTAAAAGTGTGTATAAGTGCGTGTAAGTGCGTGTAAGTGTGTGTTAGTGCATGTAACTGCATGTAAGTATATGTAAGTGTGTGCAAGTGTGTGTAAGTACGTGTAAGAGTGTGTAAGTGCGTACAAGTACCTGTAAGTGCATGTAAGTGCGTTTAAGTTTGTGTAAGTGCGTGTAAGTGTGTGTAAGTGTATGTAAGAGCGTGTAAGTATGTGTATCTATGTGTAAGTACATGCAAGTGTGTGTGTGTGTGTATAAGTATGTGTAATTGTATGTAAGTACGTGTAAGTACGTGAAAGTGTGTGCAAGTGTGTGTGTGTGTGTGTGTGTGTGTGTGTGTGTGTGTGTATAAGTGTGTATAAGTGCGTGTAAATGCGTGTAAGTGCGTGTAAGTGTGTATAAGTACATGTAAGTGCGTGTAGGAACGTGTAAGTGTGTGTAAGTGCCTGTAAGTGTGTGTAAGTGTATGTAAGTGTATGTAAGTACGTATAAGTGTGTGTAAGTGTATGTAAGTGTGTGAGAGTGCGTGTATGAGTGTATAAGTATGAATGAGCACATGTAAGTGTATGTATGAGCGTGTGAGTGTATGTAAGTATGTGTAAGTGTGTGTCAGTGCGTGTATGTGTGTGAGTGCGTTTCAGTACGTGTAAGTGCATGTAAGTGCGTGTAAGTATGTGCAAGTGTGTGTAGGTACGTGTGTGTGTAAGTGTGTATAAGTATGTGTAACTGTGTGTAAGTGCGTGTAAGTGGGTGTAAGTGTGTGGAAGTACCTATAAGTACGTGTAAGTGCGTATAAGTACGTGAAAGTACGTGTAAGTGCGTGTACATGCGTGTAAGTGCGTGTAAGTGTGTGTAAGTGTGTATAAGAGCATGTAAGTGTGTGCAAGTGCGTGTAAGTTCGTGTAGGTGTGGGCAAGTACGCATAAGTGCGTGTAAGTATGTGGAAGTGTGTGTAAGTACGTGTAAGTGCATGTCAGTATATATAAGTGTGTATACGTGCGTGTACGTGTGTGTCAGTGTGTGTAAGTATGTGCAAATGTGTGTAAGTGTGTATAAGTGCGTGTAAGTGCGTGTAAGTGTGTGTAAGAGTGTGTAAGTACGTGTAAGTACGTGTAAGTGCGTGTATGAGTGTGTGAGTGTATGAAAGTGTGTGTAAGTGCGTGTAAGTACGTGTAAGTACGTGTAAGTGCATGTAAGAGCGTGTAAGTACGTGTAAGTACGTGTAAGTGCATGTAAATGCGTGTATGTGCATGTAAGTGCGTATAAGTGTGTAAGTGCGTGTAACTGCATGTAAGTGTGTAAGTGTGTGCAAGTGTGTTTAAGTGCATGTAAGTGCACGTAAGTGCGTGTAAGTGTGTGTAAGTGTATATAAGTGCGTGTAAGTATGTGTAAGTGTGTGTAAGTATCTGTAAAAGTGTGTAAGTGTGTGTAAGTGTTTGTAAGTACATGTACGTGTGTATAAGTGCGTGTAAGTGCATGTAAGTATGTGTGAGTGTGTATAAGTGTGTGTAAGTATGTGTAATTGCGTGTAAGAGCGTGTAAGTACGTCTAAGTGCATATAAGTGTGTGTAAGTACCTGTAAGTATAGGTAAGTGTATGTAAGTACGTGTAAGTGTGTACAAATGCGTGTAAGAGCATAGAAGTGCATGTAAGTGTGTGTAAGTACGTATAAATGCGTAGAAGTGTGTATAAGTGTGTGTAAGTACGTGTAAGTGCATGTAATTACGTGTAAGTAAGTGTAAGTATGTGTAATTGTGTGTAAGTACGTGTAAGTACCTGTAAGTGCATGTAAGTGCATGTAAGTGCGTGTAAGTACCTGTAAGTGCATGTAAGCACGTATAAGTGCGTGTAAGTACGTGTAAGTGTGTGTAAGTGTGTGTAAGTGTGTGTAAGTGCGTGTAAGTGTGTGTAGGTGTATGTGAGTGTATGTGAGTGTGTGTGAGTATGTGTAAGTGCATGTATGAGCGTGTAAGTACTTATAAGTATGTGTAAGTGCGTGTAAGTGTGTATAAGTACGTGTAAGTACGTGTAAGTGCGTGTAAGTATGTGGAAGTGGGTGTAAGTACATGTATGTACATGTAAGTGTGTGTAAGTACGTGAAAGTACATATAACTGTGTATAAGTATTTGTAAGTACGTGTAAGTGTTTGTAAGTATGTGTAAGTGTGTGTAAGTGCGTGTAAGTGTGTGTAGGTGTATGTGAGTGTATGTGAGTGTGTGTGAGTATGTGTAAGTGCATGTATGAGCGTGTAAGTACTTATAAGTATGTGTAAGTGCGTGTAAGTGTGTATAAGTACGTGTAAGTACGTGTAAGTGCGTGTAAGTATGTGGAAGTGGGTGTAAGTACATGTATGTACATGTAAGTGTGTGTAAGTACGTGAAAGTACATATAACTGTGTATAAGTATTTGTAAGTACGTGTAAGTGTTTGTAAGTATGTGTAAGTGTGTGTAAATGTGTGTAAGTACGTGTGAGTATGTATAAGTGTGTGTATGAGCGTGTAAGTGTGTGGAAGTAAGTGGAAGTGCATGTTAGTGCACGTAAGTGTATGCAAGTGTGTGAAAGTGTATGTAAGTACGTGTAAGTACGTGTAAGTGTATGTAAGTGCATGTAAGTACGTGTATGTGTGTGTAAGTGCATGTAAGTATATGTAAGTGTGTGTAAGTGTATATAAGTGTGTGTAAGTACGTGTAAAAGCGTGTAAGTACGTGTAACTATGTGTAAGTGCGTGTAAGTGCGTGTGCGTGTTAGTGTGTGTACGTGCATGTAAGTTCGTGTAAGTGTGTGTAAGTGTGTGTCAGTGCGTGAAAGTGCATGTAAGTACGTGTAAGTGTGTGTAAGTGTATGTAAGTGCGTGCAAGTGCATGTAAGTTCGTGTAAGTATGTGTAAGTGCGTGAAAGTGCGTATAAGTGTGTGTAAGTGTGTATAAGTATGTGTAAGTGTGTGCAAGTGTGTGTAGGTGCGTATAAGTGCGTGTCACTGTGTAGAAGTACGTGTAAGTGCATATAAGTGTGTATAAGTATGTTCATCTGTTTGTAAGTGCGTGTAAGTGCGTGTAAGTACGTGTGAGTGCGTGTAAGCACGTGTAAGTGCGTGTAAGTACGTGTAAGTGTGTGTAAGTGTGTGTAAGTGCATGTAACTACGTGTAAATGCGTGGAAGTGTATACAGGTACGTGTAAGTGTGTGTAAGTGCGTATAAGTGTGTGTAAGTACATGTAAGTGTGTGTAAGTGCGTGTAAGTATGTGTAAGTGTGTGTAAGTGCGTGTAAGTTTGTATAACTGCGTGTATGAGTGTGTAAGTGTGTATAAGTGCATGTAAGTATGTATAAGTGTGTGTAAGTGTGTGTAAGTGTGTGTAAGTGCACGTAAGTGTGTGTAAGTGCAGGTAAGTGTGTATAAGTGCGTGTAAGTGCATGTATGTACGTGTAAGTGTGTGTCAGTATTTGTAAGTACATGTAAGTGTGTATAAGTGTGTGTTTGTGTGTGTAAGTACGTGTAAGTGCGTATAAGTATGTGCAAGTGTATGGAAGTGCGTGTAAGTATGTGCAAGTGGGTGTAAGTGTGTATAAGTACGTATAAGTGCATGTAAGTGTGTGTAAGTGAATGTAAGTATGTAAAAGTATGTGTGAGTGCATGTAAGTGCATGTGAGTACGTGTAAGTGTGTGTAAGTACGTGTAAGTGCGTGTAAGTACGTGTAAGTGTGTTTTAGTATGTATAATTATGTGTAAGTGTGTGTAAGTGTGTGTAAGTGCGTGTAAGTTCGTGTAATTATGTGCAAGTGTGTGTGAGTGTGTGTCAGTGCGTGTAAGTATGTGTATGAGTATGTAAGTGCTTCTAAGTGTGTGCAAGTGCGTGTAAGTGTGTGTAAGTACGTGTTAAGTATGTGTAAGTGTGTGCAAGTGTGTATAAGTGCATATAAGTGTGTGTAAGTACGTGTAAGTGCGTGTAAGTGCGTGTAAGTGTGTGCAAGTGTGTGTAGGTGCGTGTAAGTGCATGTAAGTGCGAGTAAGTGCGGGTAACTACGTGTAAGTATGTGTAAGTACGTGAAAGTGTGTGTGTGTGTGTGTGTGTGTGTGTGTGTGTGTGTGTGTGTGTGTGTGTGTGTGTGTGTGTATGTGT
>SZWC01002432.1:165948-176992 GCA_023375785.1 Penium margaritaceum
CGTACCGCACGGTTAAAACAGTCGCTAACTTTTTAAATCCAATTTCCGGCGCGTTATACCGGCAAGCAGTCATCAGAGATGGCCAGCCCGGTAGCAGCCCGGCTATCTCGAGTCGCGCCGGCAGCTAGCGGGCTCTCTCGTTGTCCGCCGCCCGAACACGGGCTCCGGTGCTGATGGATCCGGCAATGCGGGTCCTCGCGTTGGGACAAGGGAAGAACCCGGGCCCCAAGGTCAATTTATCCCCTGGGAAAACGGTGAAAATGCCGACCCCCCCCCAGGTTTTGTCACCCTTGACCCTCATATACCCTTCCATCGAAAAACTAAACCCTATCCGCCCCTCCGTCGGAACGATAAACCCCATCTGCCCCCCCGCCAGAACGATAAGCCCCATCCGCGCCTCCGCCTAAAGGATAAGCCTCATCCGCCCCTCCCCCAAAACGATAAGCCACATCTGCCCCTGCCCAAGAACAATAAGCCCCATGTACCCCTCGGTCGGCATTCAACGTTGAACCGTCCGAAATCTCGAAGAACAAGCCTAATGTACCCAAGGGTTATGATGTGACGCAACCCGACCATCGGAACGGAACCCTACCCTAGACACCTACTGCCGAACGTAAATGCCTCGGTCTGCGCAGAGGCTTGGCATGGTACCCTAGACACCTGCACCTCCCTGCTTGAATGTGCGGTCGGCCGCACATGACGAGTGATGCTATTCAAATACACAAAGCAGTACATAGCATAGTCGTCTCGTTTGCGTTGCCAAACCCTAAGTATGATGTGCATATATAATGGTTTTGATCGCATTCGAGTTCCTCCTCTCTCGCGTACTCACGAGTACATTGAGCAAACCCAACTTCGACATGTCCCATGTTCGACATACGCTTCCTCTGCCACCGTTGCAGCACTGTGTTGGTCGTCCAGAGCCAGTGCACGGTCCTTAGGGAACCGTGACATGCCCCCCCCCTCCCATGGACCACGGAACAGCGATGGCTGAGTGGGCAAAGATAAAACACGCATGGGACATCATCAACCCAAAAAAACCTGCCGACCCATACACCATGTGTTGGCAGTTGGGCATGCGGGCACCCCATGCCCGCCCGTTGTACTGCCAACCGAATTGGGAGTCATGGGTGTCGGTGTGGCCAATTTCCTGTTCGCGATTGTGACGATGTATGACGTATGGCTACGCGCTTCATGAAGGTAGCCATCGCTACGTTGTCCTTGGCGTTATTGCATCCTATTTGTCCGGCTTGTCAGTTCAGTTTTCCTGTACATTAAATGAACATAATACCCTACCTATTGTCATTATTTTTTTTTCATAACATGAACTGCATGCCTTGCAAATAGTGGCTTTCAGAAAGGAATTGGTGATCAATGTATCCGCCCTAAAAGGATATTTTTAGGGCACATCCTCCAACATTACTTACGACGTCTGTTACAAGAGACACGTACTCAAGTGCATCACATAAGCAGAGGCCTAGCTTCTGACACATGCTCAGCATCCTTGTTGCAGACGCATATTGGGCAGCCTTGTATACACCACACTCTTCACAGGGTAATATGCACCAAAGACAAAGTTTGTGAATGCATGTGAAGTTGATGTTTTCACTTGGATAAGTAACGAAGGTGGTAACATCTGAGACACCCATAAGGTTGTAATCATGCTTCTTTCTATCCAAATGTAGGTTATGTTTAAGACATGTGCAGAGGATGACTTGCCCATCAGATGTCTATTATGCTTGCTCAGAAGGTTGGATTGAACAATGAACCTTGTGTGTGTGCACTGAATTCTCCAACATCTTTCAACGACACGAGGGAATTGCAAGAGGAATGACTTTGGAAAACATCGATCAAGCAATCATGGATCACTCATGAGTACAGATAGTGAAGGTGGGATAGGTGATCTCCTCAAACAGGTCTCGGCTTAACCCTCGGAGGAAATGGACAATGTCACACACACGAGACACATATGCTCCCATGGCTTACAGTGCTCAGCGTCATAAAATGTGTCTGTCTCACTATCCGAATCTTCAAGGCCATGTCTGCTTCTTGAAATGAACACACCACTGCCCCCCCTCCTCACATGTGATGCACTTGTCCCATTCAGCCTAACCCTAACCCGCTGCCTAACCCGAAACCCCCCCTTTCTCTTGAAGTCTGAGCCGTTGGAACGAATGGTCTGCTCAATCTCCAGTGTCCATCATACTTCATCCTGCACAAAACAAACCAAAACCATCCATTAGTTGAGCAAAGCAAGGGACGACAAGGCAATGAAAGAAGACAGGTGGAACGCTTGAACACAAAGTATGCACAGACTCACCTCACTCTGCCTCATCTGGCTCTTCTTTGTACATCTCTTGCCACTCCCTCCCCTCCTCATCCAACTGATGGGTGTGTTCATCCTGCGTCACCATCTCACCATTATCACCAACGGGAGGGGAGTATGCACCAGAGTCATCACTTTCAAAACCATCATCCTCATCATGTGAGTCATCCCGAGGCAAAGCCTCGGGGTCGTACTCCATGTCACCACTGGCATGCTCTGCAAGTGGTGCATCCACACTCATGGAGGCATTAGCACGTGCCTCCAGGGCGGCTATAACGCAGGCTGAAGCCGTAGCCAGACCTCCATCATACCGTGCTACAGCCTGTGCAGGGCTCAATGCAGGC
Organism: Penium margaritaceum; assembly: GCA_023375785.1. NCBI lineage: Eukaryota > Viridiplantae > Streptophyta > Zygnematophyceae > Desmidiales > Peniaceae > Penium > Penium margaritaceum. Next base: position 168,619 of record SZWC01002432.1, read on the forward strand.
GGGTTTTTGCACCGGATCTTGGTATGCCCCTTTTGTCCACAGTGTGAGCAAATGAAGTTCTTCTTGCGCAATGTCTCCCGGTCTTTTTGTGCGCTGCATGGACGGCCCTTCCCACGTCGAGGTCCCGGTTGCAACTGCAGGGGTTCGACTCGCCGTTTGTTCTTCACGACTGGTGAGGGGATGGGATTGTTGTATGCACGACGGAACGCCATACGGGTCAGCCAGGTTCTCAGCGTTGATGCACTTGGTCAGAAAAAAAGCGCACGTATGCTGACAAGGCAGTCTGAACTCCTTCTACCTACCACAACTGTGAGACTTCTTGACCAAGTCCACCTGTCGCTGATTGTTTGTTGGTCCCTCCATAGTTACTGTGTTGGGGCCCTCCTCTGTCACGACGTAATCACGTGCCACTGTGAGACAGTGGAGGAGTCGGTCGGCATGTGCTAGTGCCAACGCGTTCTTGACCGCTATTGCCTGGGCATGACAAACGCAGAACAGACACTGCACAAAGGGGTAGATGCTCACAAAGCAGTAGTAGGGATAGAGCTTCCGGTGTGCTGCAATTTGTGTGTTCTAACTCTCCGAGGCGTTGGAAGTGGTGTGGCCTCCTCTGCCCAAAGGGCAGTGGAGGTGTGTCCACTTCTCAAGAGCCACCCCTCCCCCATCACACCCCCTTCCTCCCCCTCTCGGTCAAAGAGGTATGCATACGCTAACGCACTCACTTGACACAGGTGGGTAGTGGCCTTCTCCCATTGCTCGATAGTAAGCGCATGTGCATAGTTCCATGCCCAGTGGGCGGCCTTTTTCCCGTAGCTTGTACGCACGTTCTCACATATGTGCTAGGTGCACAATGTGTATGTGGCACCGGTCACGTACTTTTGCACTGCTTTCTCCAACCCCTTCTCCCTGTACATGATGATGCAATTTCCAGCATGTGCAGTAATGGGATAGGCAAGTGCTAGCTGGGCGAAAATCAATTTCCACCCCTTCTCATCCTCCGTCGGTCCCAGTACCCACGCCATCGGAACTGCATGGTCGTTGGCATAAAAAAACTGGACAAGCAACAGGACCTGCTTGTAACCGTTTTGGAGAAAAGTGGCATCCATGGTCACAATCTGCCGACTGTGTTGAAATCTGACTCTGGAGGCTCCTGGAGCGACGAAAGCCCAGACGAAGGCATCGTTCTTGTATTTGTACACCACACCGTGTGTACCTAGGTCAACGTGTTTCAGCTGCATGCACCACGTAGATATACACGTGTGGAAAGAAGTATAGGAAGGGGTGCAAACACTCTGCAAGGGAAAAAACCAAACGTCTGTACTCACCTCTTCAACATAGGAGGGAAACAGGCTCCACGTGTCAATCTTCTTACCTATCAAATTTTCTTGGGCCCGTATCTTGGCACGGTACAACGTGTTGTTGGATACCTTCACGCCGGTCCTTTCGTGGAGAACGTGCCGCAGGGTTGCAGTTGATGTCGTCGGGTCACGATGCAGGGCCTCTGAGATTTTTCTGGCCACCCACCCCTTCTGCCTTGAGGGATTTCCCCGGCCAATGATAGGGACGTACTTGTGTCCCTCGCCGTAGTGGAACACGGTCACGTGTCCAAACTTGCTTGTAACGGGGGCCCGCAGGAGCAAGGCACACACCATGTTCTTGGCTTCCAAACACATCACGTGGATTCTTACAGGCTCACTGCGGATCCAGTGGAGACCAAAGCGGTTGTCGACCGCGTAATCTTCTACAAACGCACAAGTCGCGTCCATGTTGTCGAATAGCATCCCCTCCTTCGGTTCCTTCGGCATCTCCTTCCGCTTCTTGGGGTTGTGACATGGTTCGTCGTCAGAATCTCCTGTCCATGGAAGCAAATAACATTGGAGAAAAGCATTTTCTCCACAACAGGATTACACAATTGAAGTTTAAACCTCTCGGTTGTCTTCTTCACATGCAAAGAATAAAAGTGAACACCCAAGAGACAAGGTAAGAATTACCGAGGTGGCCATGTGGGAGGGACAGGACGCGACGCCACCTCATGCAAAACCTAACCGGTCCGGCTTCCCGGACATCGGTGGACCTGGGAGTAGGGGGTGGTTCATGAGGGGGTTGGTTCTGTGGGAGGGCGCCCCAATCGTCCAACCGCCGGGACCACAAGTCATCGTTCCAATCCCTCTCCAACCAAAACATCAAATCGTGAAATGCGCCTGTTGCGTCGTTCGGAGGAGGGTTATCGGGGTACCACCGTGGTGCCCGATCATGAGCGGGAGGTGGATCGTTCTCAATGGGACTTAGTCGCGTGGCAAGACGCCACCCGTGTAGTTGGGAAGCCATCCAAAACAGTGGGTATTTTGTACACAAAAATGCAACCTATATATCCCATCTACCCTCTTGAATAGGCTTACCAGTGTGCTCTACGACTTGGTCCACCGTCCCGAGCTCATGAGGGACGCAGCTGCAACAGCGGCATGGTTGGAGGCTGCGGTGACGGCATTAACAACAACAATGCGAGACTGAAAGAGACTTGATCGAGCTCAGCGCCACACTGCCGAGACATTGCGTCCCCTAGTCGGACCAGCGGAGGATGGGTTGACACGTAGGATGAAGGACATGTCCGCCGATACGTACCTTCAAGCACGCGGTCTTGTATCCTTGCGCATATCTTTGTCATCCGGCGGAACGGATTTGAGACCATTCTTTCTCGTACCCTTTTCCGTGTCCATGGCGAGTGGTGGTGCAAGGATGTGACAGCGACATGTGAATGGCCCCTCTTCACAGGGTGCCGCCGCAGTTGCAAGACGGACAATTGTCAAGCGTGGATCGGCGCAGTCCAATTGGCCCGATTACCACTTGCTCAGTTGGCCCTGCAAGTGTTAGGTTCGGCAACACGTATGGATGCCAGTGCATGAACGCTTGCCAGCTCATCTCCCAAGCTCAAGCATGTGGTGTTTCGGTGCTGACGAGGATAATGGTGACGTTGTTAAGACGGCCATGTAGATATTCGGTCAGTGGAATATGAGAAACCCGATTGAAATGAATAATGTTGAGAATGACAACATACCCCCAACTAAAGAGGACAACAAGTCTATTCAACCGATGATTATTCAGGACATAGGCAATTGTATTATCGTCGTCACACAGTACGGTGTAACGCGCGAATGTGAATGACGTGTACATGCNCCCTACAAGTGTTAGGTTCGGCAACACGTATGAATGCCAGTGCATGAACGCTTGCCAGCTTATCTCCCAAGCTCAAGCTGTGGTGTTTCGGTGCTGACGAGGATAATGGTGACGTTGTTAAGACGGCCATGCAGATATTTGGTCAGTGGAATATGAGAAATCCGATTGAAATGAATAATGTTGAGAATGACAACATACCCCCAACTAAAGAGGACAACAAGTCTATTCAACCGATGATTATTCAGGACATAGGCAATTGTATTATCGTCGTCACACAGTACGGTGTAACGCGCGAATGTGAATGACGTGTACATGCACGAAATCAACTGCAAAACCTTTGAAAAGTGAAATAATATTACCAGCCCACCCTTCTATGACACAAAATGAACAATATGCCGTCAGATAAAGAGTTCGACATTTTCGAGGGGTACACGGGGCTTATTCTTCTGGGGTAGGGGCGGATGAGGCTTTTCATTCTGGCAAAGGGGCGAACCAGGCTTATTGTTCCGGCGGAGGGGCGGATAAGGCCCATCGTTCTAGCAGAGGGACGGATGGGGCTTATCGTTCTAGCGAAGGGACAGATGGAGGTTATCGTTCCGATGGAGGGGCGGATGGGGCTTATTCTCCCTAACCATGGGGTATATGGTCATTCCCCCCCTTGGAGAAATTGACAGATATTCCAGTTATTACCTGTTTTTTCATGCTTCACCCTGACCTTGCCAAAGTAATATCCTGAAGGAAAACTCCCCTTTCGCCCCTGCCTCCAAAGAATGAGCATCATCCGCCCCTTTCCCGCCAAAAAAAGCCCCATCCGCCCACCCGTTTTCACCATGCTCAAACAGTGACGCTCTTCATTGCTAAAAATGCACATGCAGTGCTAGATCGCTAGCCTCTATCGTGGCCATTTCAACGGCGGATCGAGTTAACATTCGGAGGTGGTGTTACGCCGAGAAAAACATGGGTGTTCAGAGGGATGAGATGAGGGACAAAAGACAGTTCCGGGATTTGGGACAAATGCACAATTCATATGAAGCAGTAAGTGTACTTCGATGATAATTGTCAAGTGAGTCGAGCACACACATACAATGCTGAAATTGAGAATGAGGCATATGATACTTCCTCGGTCCTTGAGCCGAGCAACACGTGCAAGGTCGCACCGTGAGTCGCTGCTTAGAGAAGCTCAGATGAGAAGTTGGGGGACTTCGAGAATACCAAGGCGCTTCTTTGTAAAAGTCTGGCGCCATCGAGAAAAAGATCGAAAAATGTCAAATGGTGAAAATGCCGATTACCCCCTGTTTTGTCACCCTTCACCCTCATCCGCCCCTCCGTCGGAACAATAAGCCTCATCCGCCCCTCTGTCGGAACGATAAGCCCCATTCGCCCCTCCGTCGGAGCCATAAGCCTGATCTGCCCCTCCGTCGGAGCGATAAGCCTGATCCGCCCCTCCGCCAGCACGATAAGCCTCATTCGCCCCTGCCCATGAACAATAAGCCCCATGTACCCCTCGAGCGGGTTTCGATGTAAAACCGTTGAAAATGACGGAAAATAAGCCTAATGTACCCAAGGTTTGTGATGTGACGCAACACTATCAGCGGAACGGGACCTTACCCTAGACACCTGCTGCCGAACGTACGTGCTTGGGTCTGCGTACAGGCTCGACATGGTACCGTTTTGGCACCTGCGCCTCCCTGCTGCGGTCTGCAGTCGGCCATACATGACGACTGATGCTTTGCAAATACACTGCCCGTTGTGTCATTTGCGATGTCAAACCCGTACGTATGCTCTGCATATATAACTGGTTTAATCGCAATGGACCACTACCTTCTCTCGTACTCAAGACTACAATGAGCAAACCCTCTTGCGACATGTCCAATGTTCGAGATACGCGTCCTCTGCCACCGTTGCAGGGCTGGGGTGGCCGCCCTGAACCGGTGTACGGTCCTTGGGGAACCGTGATAATCCCCCCCCGTCCATGGATCACGGAACTGCGGTGGCAGAGTGGGCAAAGATAAAGCGCGCATGGGACATCATCAACCCAAATACACCCGAGGACCCATACACCATGTGTTGGTAGTTGGGCATGAAACACCTCATGCCCGACCGTTGTTATGTCTTCCCAATTGGGCGCCATGGATCTCGGTCTGGCCACTTCCATGGTCACGGTAGTGATTAACATCATCCTTTATCTCATGTCTTTACTGAAGTTCATAACTATATGCAGGGCATCGTGGAATGAAGTGTTTCCATGAAAATGAACAATGTACCACCCTTATCGTTATTATTAGTGTGCATTAAAGCAACGGAATTTCCTCCATTTTAGACTATTTCTGGGAGTATTAAAGACCAATATAGCAGTCAAATGAGGACATTATATGCGCACAATTGCACCGTTATACTGGATATTGTGGGGTCAAGTACCTTCAACTTTCATCATCATTATGCCCACCTCAATGTTATTATAGTAAGCAACATCATAAGTGAAAGGGTTCGGTCACCATATGCCCAGTTTTCGGAACTATATAGCTCATTTGCCCGTCGTCGTGCGAAAAATAACCCAGGTATCAACGGACCATCGGAAATAACGCAGGTATCAACGCCGAGCGAGAAAGCAACCAGCCGCCCACGAGGTAAAAAAATTACTCATCCGCCAACGTTACACAGAAAATACCTGAGGAACCCAGAAACGCTAAAAAAAATGTCATGTTATTGCCACATACCATGTAGCATTGATGCATGAGATGATTTTTGTCATTCACTATGTCTCAGACGAATGCACCATTGCAATTTTTTCCATGTCAGGTCCAAAACACATGTTGTGATCCGGCATGAAAAAAGGGGTGGGCGGCAGGTTGATTTTGTTGCGGAGGCTAGGCGGATGGTTGCTTTTGTAATGCAAGGTGGGCGGATGGTTGCTTTTCTTCCAAACCACGGGCGGATTGTTACTTTTCTTCCGAACGACGGGCGGATGAGAGTCATACTTTGCGTTTTATGGGTATCTGAGCTATTTCACCCTAAGTGAAATGTCACCTCTTCAGCAACGTATGGTAAGGTTGTTCAGCAATGTGCCATCCTCAGTAGTACACTTCATGAACATTGTACCAATGAAATCATTTCTTACTTCATTAAAATATCATGTACTTACTTCCCATGTGGTGGTTGTGCAACCTATAACAGACAGTGTCATGTATTGTGTTTGTACGTGGTACGTGAAGGTTATCCTTATGAAAGAATGACATGGATTTCGGCTTATTCTTATGATGTTGGAAGAGAAGCAGTCAGTTGAACGCTATGAACAGTGTTTACATTAGAAACATTACCTTATGAATGCTCAGAAGCACACTTCAACTACTTCTGGCACTACTTACCAATGAAAGAATGACATGGATTTCGGCTTATTCTTATGATGTTGGAAGTGAAGCAGTCAGTTGAACGCTATGAACAGTCTTTACATCAGAAGCATTACCTTATGAACACTCAGAAGTACACTTCACCTACTTCTGGCACTACTTGCTAATGAAGTTGGCACTTGAAATGACCAACCTTGTACAAGGGACTTGGATTGAGTACAATCAAATAAGGAAATGTCAAACACTAAACACCATAGACAGTGAACGTGGGATACGTAATTTCCTCGAAGAGTTCACGACTCAATCCCCGGAGAAAATGAACAATGTCACAGACAGGACACAGCTGCTCTCATGGCTGATAGTGCTCAGCATCGTAGACGACCTCGGCCTCAGTGTCTGAATCTTGGCAGCCATGTCTGCTTCTCGGAACATACACACTACTGGCTCCCCTCCCCACATGCAATGAACTACTGTGTCTAAGCCTAACTCTGACCTTCTACCTAACCCGAAACCCCCCTCTCCGGGTGAACTGGGAGCCGCCTCTCACTATGGTGTGCTCAATGTCCATAGTCCAGCAAACTTCATCCTGCACATGAACAAAAGCAAGTATTAGTCATGAGAAACACCCGTAAACTGATGAGAGTTCCTTCAAAATGTGAATAACAGGACATGACGACAAACAGAACAAGTACGTACCTCACTCCTCCTCCTTTGGCTCCTCCTCGTACATCTCCTGCCACTCTCTCTCCTCCTCATCCAACTGCTGGGTGTGCTCATCTTGCGTCACCGTCTCACCATCATCACCAAGAGGAGGGGAGTATGCACCAGAGTCATCACTTTCAGCACCAACATCATCATCATCCACTTCATCCAGGGGCAGAGCCTCGGGATCGTACTCCACGTCACCATTGGCATACGCTGCAAGTGGAGCACCCACAGTTGTGGAGGCAGTTGCACGTGCCTCCAAGGCTGCTGTGGCCTGTACAACAGCAGCCTCTAGACGTCCATCGTATCCCCTTGCTGCGGCCTGTGCAGGACTTGGTGGAGGCGGGTTTTTGCAGCGTGTCCTGGTGTGGCCTTTTTGCCCACACCGTGGGCAAATGAAGTTTTTCTTCCGCATCGTCTCACGGTCTTTCCTTGCGCTGCGCGGGTGTCCCTTCCCACACCTTGGTCCCGGTTGCAGCCACTATGGTTCGACGGGCACAATGTTTTTCACCACCGGCGAGGGGATGGGGCTGTTGTATGCACGTCAGAATGCCATGCGCGTGAGTCCAGGGTCGACAAGGTTCTCTGCGTTGATGCGCTTCACGAGCAGGAAAGCGCAAGCATGATGACATGGCATTCCAAACTCCTTCCACCTACCACAGCTGCAAGTCTTCTCCAGCAGGTCTACCTGTCGGGGATTGTTGGTTGGTCCATCCACAGTTGCAGTGTTTGGGCCCTCCTCAGTCACATTGTACTCACGGGCCATGGCAAGGCAGTTCAGCAGTCGGTCGGCTTGGACAGGGGCCAAGGACGTCTGCACAGCTTCCGCCTGGGTACGCCGAGCACAAAACATGCGTTGCACAAAGGGCAGGATGCTCACAAAGCAGTAGTATGGATACATCTTGTGGTGCGCTGCGATGCGTGCGTTCCAGCTCTCTGCTGCGTTGGAGGTGGTGTGGCCTCCCGTGCCAAGGGGGCAGTGGAGACGTGTCCATTTCTCTAGAGGTACACCCCCGACCACAGACCCATCCCCACCTGGCCTGCCAAAGAGATATGCGTAGGCAGATGCACTCACTTGCCGCAAGTGGGTGGTTGCCTTTTGCCACTGGTCGACATTGAGCGCATGCGCACACTTCCATGCCCAGTGT